>CM053030.1:132497998-132530584 GCA_028564925.1 Lithobates sylvaticus | reverse complement strand
GATCTCGCTGAGCTGAGGCGCAGGAATATCCCCTACCCCATCACGGCCAGGAAAGCCGAACTGTACAGACTACTGTTCCCCAGCCCATCCCCACCAACCCCACCAGACACTCAGGCATCACTACAGACAATTGCCTCGGCAGTGTCCCAGCTACACACGCTGGTCTCCTCTCTATCTACTACCATCTCTGATGTCCAGGCCAGAGTGGGGACCTTGGAGCTCCAGCAAGGAACCCCCACTCCACCAGCTGCCGCCCCTGCCACCCCCGCATCATGCGTTACAGCTACGCCCCACGGCGGTTTTTCTGTTTTCCCCCGCACATCTCATCCCAGCAACATCAGGAAGGAATACTAGATGGCCGCGACATCAACCTGGCATCCCTTCTGATCTCGGTACACGATGTGACAGAGAACAAAGCCTACGCTTGGGGCGACGTTTCCGTTATCTTGAAGGCAAAAGACCACAGGCTTACACGAAAGCTCACGGTCACGGAGTTCGTACTTGCTTTCGGCATGTTTCGGGATGTCATCTGTTCCATCAAACCCGACAGGAGGGAAGAACTAGACCTCTACCTTCATGCTGTCACAGATTTAGGGTACAAGTACGGAGGCAGCGCCTTCTACGACTACCATCGCTCCTTTTCAGCAAAGGCAGCAGCCAAGCTCAGTCTGTTTCAGGCAACCACGGACTGGAGCGCCATCGACACCGAACTCTTCTGTCGCCATTTCGCTGGCCTCCGCTCCCCACTTTGCACTAATTGCCAATCCTCCACCCACACCGCCAATTGGTGTTCAGAACCCGATGGTAGACGCCTCCCCAACTTCCCCTCTGCCCCGCACACATCCCAGTATTCAGACGCAACCCCACCACACCCCCAGGAGGACAAACTCGGACGGCCCGTCCGAACTTTAGGAGGGGCGCAGATATGCAATAATTTCAACTTGGGGATCAGCAACTTCTCACGTTGCAGACTCCTTCACGTCTGCCTCATTTGCCGCAAAGCCCACCCCAGGATCACCTGCGGGATCAATAAGCTCAGCTCAGCCTGACTAAGCCGTATTGATATCGGATGGCTGCAATCCTCCCTCACCTCACACCCATCACCCTCACTAGCAGCCTTTCTGGTACAAGGCTTCACCACAGGCTTTCACACGGGGCTTATCACACTCCCCGACACCCCCCACGAGTGCAAAAACCTGCTGTCAGCAGCCACCGACGAGGAAGCCAACAGTACCCTACTACGAAACGAACTTGACCGAGGGTACATGATCGGCCCCCTCTCTCACCCACCGTTTTCCGTTTGGAGAGTTAGCCCTATCGGGCTCGTGAAAGGAAAGTTTTCAAATAAACTCCGTTTAATTTATGATTTGTCCGCGCCTTATTCTTCTCACACACCTAGTTTAAATTCCCTTATACCCTCACAAGAATTTTCTCTCAAATACTCCTCTGTCGACCTTGCTATCCAGGCCATCCTAGACACAGGTGAGGGTGCCTGGCTCTCCAAAGCAGACGTCGCAGACGCCTTCAAGCTGCTACCAATCCAGCCGTGTCTGTGGCGCTGGCACGGAGTCAGGTGGAAAGGTCAGTACTACTTCGCCACGAAACTGACCTTTGGATCCAAACGCAGCCCATGGCTCTTTGACACGTTCGCACAGTCCCTGTCCTGGATTCTCTCACACCACGCATCCTGTCAGAAAGTGATCCATTACTTGGATGACTTTCTGCTCATCGAAGACCCCAACCGTCCCCCGGTAGACCTCATGAGTCTAAGGGAGGTCTTCTCCAACCTCAATGTCCCCATAGCGGAGAAGAAGATAGAAGGCCCAGCACATCGCATCACCTTCCTAGGCGTCATACTAGACACTCAAGCCATGCAGGCCAGCCTACCACCAGACAAGTTGACTCGCATCAGGGAAGTCATTCATTCCTTCACGGCCACCCAGGGGTGCTCCAGGAGGCAACTCAGTCCTTACTCGGGATGTTAAACTTCGCAGTAAGAGTCATCCCTCAGGGACGATCCTTTGTCTCCCGCCTCCTAGTTTTTCTCACAGGATGTCAAGACCCAGACCAGATCTTCAGACTTGATCAGGCAGCCATAGCCGACCTTTCCATGTGGGACCACTTCTTGGCCGACTGGAATGGCATTTCCATGTTCATTCCGGCAGCATCTCCCTCTTCTCCCCAGATTGTCACTGACGCCGCTGCCTCCACGGGCTTCGCAGCTATTTTTGGCCCCCACTGGTTTGCCGGCCCATGGCCGCCAGAAATCTTGGCAATCCCCGGTTTCAGCCAGTCCTCCTCCCTATTCGAACTATACCCAATAGTGGCAGCAGCACAAACCTGGGGAAGCAGTTGGGCAGGCCAGACGGTGGTTTTTTCCACCGACAATCAGGCCACAGCTGACATCATAAACAAAGGCCGGTCCAGGTCTTTGACCATTATGGCCTTCCTGCGCAGGCTTGTTCAATTATCCCTGCTACACCAGTTCAAGGTCCTCTGCGTCCACATCCCGGGCAAGTGCAACACCTCAGCTGACGCTCTGTCCCGATTCAATTTCCCGTTGTTCTTTTCCCAGGAACCCGGAGCCGATTCGACCATGTCTGCCATCCCTCACTGGTCTCAACTAACCCTAGTCTGAGTCACCACCTTCACGGCACCCCCAGTCTTACAATCTTTTGCCAAACAATAAACCATTACCTCCCTAAAAACAAGTCTTTGCGCCCTTTTCTTAACTACTCTCCTAGCAGAAAGGGCCTCACGGTGCAGCTCACCAGGGCTTACCTTACGGTAGACCAGGGCACACTTCAGGTCTAGTTTGTTGTCTGTCTTGTGGCGTGTTTATGTTTGCTCCTTCACATCGTTAAGGACCGAGGGCTCCGACATAAATAGGAAGGCCAGCATGGTGGCCTGCAATTATGGGAGGAGCCCGGAGGGTATACATACCAGACCTCTCCACGAGGCCGGTGTCGGTTCCAGCGCGCCGTACCCGCCCACCCATTCCCCTTCTCAGAACACTCCAACACGTTTCTCTACAGAAACAGCCATTACTTCTCAGGTAAGCGCCCTTTTCTTAACTACTCTCCTAGCAGAAAGGGCCTCACGGTGCAGCTCACCAGGGCTTACCTTACGGTAGACCAGGGCACACTTCAGGTCTAGTTTGTTGTCTGTCTTGTGGCGTGTTTATGTTGCTCCTTCACATCGTTAAGGACCGAGGGCTCCGACCATAATATATATATATATATATATATATATATATATATATATATATATAATATTATGTAGGGGGACTATTTATTTTATTAGCATTAACCATGCTGTCTGTCCGTGTATTGAGCAGTGATAATTTATCACTGCTTAATAAACTGACACCTCTGTGTTTAGGTGAATTTCTGGTACTGTAATCTCTTAAAGACTTGCGAGATTCCAGTATCAGGGGCGTTCTCCACTGTTTGAAGCGTTTGTAGATCACTTCACTCCTCCAAAGGAGAAGCGATCTACAACACTTCATAAACTGCCACACAGAGGAGAACGATCTCCTCGGAGAATGCTGGAGAATGAAGCAGTGACATTTTTGTATTTTTGTGCAGCATCGTAATACTTAGTAGTGTATAACAATATTAAGATGTTAAGCAAGTTATAAAAAATAAGCACTGCCATGTGTGTTAATGCAGTGCTGTTTCAAAAGCACACTTGCGCACGTGCATTACGCACTTGTTAATGCACACAAATGGGCTCTTACTCATCTTTCTAAGCTCTGATGTTATAATAATAGTACGCTATATGAGAAATGCCCAAAGTTTGGAACAATAAGGAGTCCATGAACTCTTAATCACAGTGGGAGGCCATTTTTTGTAATAAACAAATAATTACTTATTTATTACAAATGTGTACTTGAGATTTGAAGAAATATTGAAAGGACCACATCAGTGAAGTGTTTACAATTGTTTTGGTTTGTGGTGTTCACCATCATGTAAATGCGGTCAAATGATTTATGACTTCCTTGTCCTGAGATTAATGAAATTGTCAGTTTCACACTGAGCCTGCCTGCAGCTTTTTGTCCTCTGCAATGCACCTAATGCCGCGTAAACAGGACCGGACTTTTCAACAGCAAAGGTCCGACAGCAGGAATCCGTCGGACAATTTGATCGCGTGTGGGCTCAATCTGACCTTTGCTGTCCCAAAAATCTGACGGACTTTAGAAATAGAACATGTTTCAAATTTTTCCGTTGGAGCTCAGTTCCTATGGAGAATTCCGCTCGTCTGTATGCTAGGCCGACGGACAAAAACTGACACTAGGGCAGCTATTGGCTACTAGCTATGAACTTCCTTATTTTAGTCCGGTCGTACGTCATCACGTTCGAATCCGTTAGACTTTGTTGTGATTGTGTGTGGCCAAGTCCGTTCATTCGGAAAGTCAGTCGGAACTCCGCCGAAAGTCCGTCAGGAAGACCGTCGGACCTAGTCTGGGGAAAGTCTGGTCGTGTTTACGCGGCATTACTGAGATCTGTATGAAAATCATTAGGAATAAGTACATTGTAAAGAATGATTCTACACCCTGCAACCATAGCTCCCAACTGTCCCTGATCTGATTTTGAGGGGCTGTCCCTGATTTGGAACAATGTCCCTCTGTCCCTCATTCCTCCTTATTTGTCCCTCATTTTGGTCTGATCTATATAATTGTATATAAAATGTACTATTTGTCTTTCAAAAAGTGTTTCCAAATTCTAAACCTTTCATCCAATTTCTAAATTGCTGCATTTGTAAATACCAAAAGCCAAAAGAAAGGAATAGTAGTGTTAATCGGCATCGCAGTGCATTGCTGGCTAATAATTGGCCAAGCATGCACTTTGACCCGCATGCTTGGCCAATCACAGCGCCGTCAGCGAAGAGAGACATAATTGGCCACAGACAGGATACCTGTGGCCAATTATGGCTCCGGGGGTTAAGTACACGCCCCACACTATATAAGGCCGCCTGCGCGGCGGTCTTGCGTAGTGTGTTGCAGCTCATAGAGAGAGATAGACGGAGAGACAGTGTCTTCATTTCCTTTGAAGCTATTGCAGTTACAGTCGGTGTATTGTGCCACCTGCACAGTGTACACCTGAAGCTACCTCAATTGCTGGTGTTGTTCTGTTCCTATATCACAGGCAGCTGCAGCAGTTACATTCGGTGTATTTTCAACCAATGGATCAATTTGTCACACGCATGTTAATTGATCAATCTTTTATTTAAGGAGAACCTGTGGTTTAAAGACACTTCAACTCCACAGTTAATTCATCCTGATTTTACATTTATATTAACACACTGTATATCACATTCACGATATCACGTTTTTATTTACCGCGCGCACACAGTGGAAACCTTTCTGCATCAAGTTTACAGGTCTACCATATTGTTATAAGGTTGACATAAGCGCACTCATTACACATACATTGTGTACTTTTTAATTCGGTGTATTGTGCCACCTGCACAGTGTACACCTGAAGCTACCCCAATTGCTGGTGTTGTTCTGGTTCTATACCACAGGCAGCTGCAGCAGTTACAGTCGGTGTATTGTGCCACCTGCACAGTGTACACCTGAAACCTGATTTGCAATCCAAACTTCACAGAATGCAACTACAGAGATGCTGGCAGTCAGCTTGGACAGTGATAGGAGAACTCCATCCCTGCACAGAACCCATCCCTTTCCCTATACATATTGTCAGAGATACTGACAGAGGGGATGACAGCTGCTTCTACTTCTCTTCTTCTTCAGCGTCTCCTACTCAGTCTGCTCTCTGAGCCCTAACTGTACTGTCTGTGGGAGGGTGTGCAGGATCTTTGGGACAAAGCTGGAAGGGTAGAGAAAGGATCTGTGGGGGGGAAGGCTGCAGGTGGTTGGTGGAAGCAGCAGGCACTGGAGGGGGTGACTGATGATTGGGATGCATTGTGTTTGACTTACAGTCAAAGTGACCAATAGAAAGGAAGAGGTGGGGAGTAGGAGGAGAAGGAGCACTCCCTACTGGAGGAAGAATGCCCAGTGGAAAAATTCAACTCTGCTTAGGCATTATCGTTAGTGGAAAATAAAACTAAGCCGAGAAAACAAAAGTCCAGCTTCACTATTAACAATTAGATGTTTATGCTGTGGCAGATTATCATTTGGAGACCTATGATGAAAGGTACACCATTCCTACTGTGAAACACGGAGGTGGATCACTGATGTTTTGGGATGTGTGAGCTACAAAGGCACAGGGAATTTGGTCAAAATTCATGGCAAGATGAATGCAGTATGTTATCAAAAAATACTGGAGGAAAATTTGCATTCATCAGCCAGGAAGATGCACATGGGATGTACTTGGACATTACAACATGACAATGATCCAAAACACAAGGCCAAGTCGACCTGTCAGCAGAAGAAAAGTGAAGGGTTTTGGAGTGGCCACCTCAATTCCTGACCTCAATATCATTAAGCCACTCTGGGGAGATCTCAAACGTGCAGTTCATGCAAGACAGCCCGTATATATATATATATATATATATATATATATATATATATATATATATATATATATATATATATATATATATAGTATCTGTATATATATATATATATATATAGTATCTGTATATATATATATATATATATATATATATATATATATATATATATACAGTTGTGCTCATAAGTTTACATACCCTGGCAGAATTAATGATTTCTTGGCCATTTTTCACAAAAACTTCTCTTTCACTCATGGTTAGGGTTTGGCTGAAGCCATTTATTATCACTCATCTCTGTTTACTCTTTTTAAATCATAATCACAACAGAAACTATCCAAATGACCCTGATCAAAAGTTTACATACCCCAGTTCTTAATCTCGCGTATTGCCACCTTTAACATCAATGACAGCTTCAAGTCTTTTGTGGTATTTGTGAATGAGGCTCTTTATCTTCTCAGATGTAAAGCTGCTCATTCCTCTTGGCAAAAAGCCTCCAGTTCCTGGAAATTCTCGGGCTGTCTTGCATGAACTGCACGTTTGAGATCTCCCCAGAGTGGCTTAATGATATTGAGGTCAGGAGATTGAGGTGGCCACTCCAGAACCTTCACTTTTCTTCTGCTGACAGGTCGACTTGGCCTTGTGTTTTGGATCATTGTCATGTTGTAATGTCCAAGTACATCCCATGTGCATCTTCCTGGCTGATGAATGCAAATTTTCCTCCAGTATTTTTTGATAACATACTGCATTCATCTTGCCATGAATTTTGACCAAATTCCCTGTGCCTTTGTAGCTCACACATCCCCAAAACATCAGTGATCCACCTCCGTGTTTCACAGTAGGAATGGTGTACCTTTCATCATAGGTCTCCAAATGATAATCTGCCACAGCATAAACATCTAATTGTTAATAGTGAAGCTGGACTTTTGTTTTCTCGGCTTAGTTTTATTTTCCACTAACGATAATGCCTAAGCAGAGTTGAATTTTTCCACTGGGGCATTCTTCCTCCAGTAGGGAGTGCTCCTTCTCCTCCTACTCCCCACCTCTTCCTTTCTATTGGTCACTTTGACTGTAAGTCAAACACAATGCATCCCAATCATCAGTCACCCCCTCCAGTGCCTGCTGCTTCCACCAACCCACCTGCAGCCTTCCTCCCCACAGATCCTTTCTCTACCCTTCCAGCTTTGTCCCAAAGATCCTGCACACCCTCCCACAGACAGTACAGTTAGGGCTCAGAGAGCAGACTGAGTAGGAGACGCTGAAGAAGAAGAGAAGTAGAAGCAGCTGTCATCCCCTCTGTCAGTATCTCTGACAATATGTATAGGGAAAGGGATGGGTTCTGTGCAGGGATGGAGTTCTCCTATCACTGTCCAAGCTGACTGCCAGCATCTCTGTAGTTGCATTCTGTGAAGTTTGGATTGCAAATCAGGTTTCAGGTGTACACTGTGCAGGTGGCACAATACACCGACTGTAACTGCTGCAGCTGCCTGTGGTATAGAACCAGAACAACACCAGCAATTGGGGTAGCTTCAGGTGTACACTGTGCAGGTGGCACAATACACCGAATTAAAAAGTACACAATGTATGTGTAATGAGTGCGCTTATGTCAACCTTATAACAATATGGTAGACCTGTAAACTTGATGCAGAAAGGTTTCCACTGTGTGCGCGCGGTAAATAAAAACGTGATATCGTGAATGTGATATACAGTGTGTTAATATAAATGTAAAATCAGGATGAATTAACTGTGGAGTTGAAGTGTCTTTAAACCACAGGTTCTCCTTAAATAAAAGATTGATCAATTAACATGCGTGTGACAAATTGATCCATTGGTTGAAAATACACCGAATGTAACTGCTGCAGCTGCCTGTGATATAGGAACAGAACAACACCAGCAATTGAGGTAGCTTCAGGTGTACACTGTGCAGGTGGCACAATACACCGACTGTAACTGCAATAGCTTCAAAGGAAATGAAGACACTGTCTCTCCGTCTATCTCTCTCTATGAGCTGCAACACACTACGCAAGACCGCCGCGCAGGCGGCCTTATATAGTGTGGGGCGTGTACTTAACCCCCTGAGCCATAATTGGCCACAGGTATCCTGTCTGTGGCCAATTATGTCTCTCTTCGCTGACGGCGCTGTGATTGGCCAAGCATGCGGGTCAAAGTGCATGCTTGGCCAATTATTAGCCAGCAATGCACTGCGATGCCGATTAACACTACTATTCCTTTCTTTTGGCTTTTGGTATTTACAAATGCAGCAATTTAGAAATTGGATGAAAGGTTTAGAATTTGGAAACACTTTTTGAAAGACAAATAGTACATTTTATATACAATTATATAGATCAGACCAAAATGAGGGACAAATAAGGAGGAATGAGGGACAGAGGGACATTGTTCCAAATCAGGGACAGTCCCTCAAAATCAGATCAGGGACAGTTGGGAGCTATGGTTGCAGGGTGTAGAATCATTCTTTACAATGTACTTATTCCTAATGATTTTCATACAGATCTCAGTAATGCCGCGTAAACACGACCAGACTTTCCCCAGACTAGGTCCGACGGTCTTCCTGACGGACTTTCGGCGGAGTTCCGACTGACTTTCCGAATGAACGGACTTGGCCACACACAATCACAACAAAGTCTAACGGATTCGAACGTGATGACGTACGACCGGACTAAAATAAGGAAGTTCATAGCTAGTAGCCAATAGCTGCCCTAGTGTCAGTTTTTGTCCGTCGGCCTAGCATACAGACGAGCGGAATTCTCCATAGGAACTGAGCTCCAACGGAAAAATTTGAAACATGTTCTATTTCTAAAGTCCGTCAGATTTTTGGACAGCAAAGGTCAGATGGAGCCCACACGCGATCAAATTGTCCGACGGATTCCTGCTGTCGGACCTTTGCTGTTGAAAAGTCCGTCCTGTTTACGCGGCATTAGGTGCATTGCAGAGGACAAAAAGCTGCAGGCAGGCTCAGTGTGAAACTGACAATTTCATTAATCTCAGGACAAGGAAGTCATAAATCATTTGACCGCATTTACATGATGGTGAACACCACAAACCAAAACAATTGTAAACACTTCACTGATGTGGTCCTTTCAATATTTCTTCAAATCTCAAGTACACATTTGTAATAAATAAGTAATTATTTGTTTATTACAAAAAATGGCCTCCCACTGTGATTAAGAGTTCATGGACTCCTTATTGTTCCAAACTTTGGGCATTTCTCATATAGCGTACTATTATTATAACATCAGAGCTTAGAAAGATGAGTAAGAGCCCATTTGTGTGCATTAACAAGTGCGTAATATATATATATATATATATATATATATATATATATATATATATATATATATATTTATGGTCGGAGCCCTCGGTCCTTAACGATGTGAAGGAGCAAACATAAACACGCCACAAGACAGACAACAAACTAGACCTGAAGTGTGCCCTGGTCTACCGTAAGGTAAGCCCTGGTGAGCTGCACCGTGAGGCCCTTTCTGCTAGGAGAGTAGTTAAGAAAAGGGCGCTTACCTGAGAAGTAATGGCTGTTTCTGTAGAGAAACGTGTTGGAGTGTTCTGAGAAGGGGAATGGGTGGGCGGGTACGGCGCGCTGGAACCGACACCGGCCTCGTGGAGAGGTCTGGTATGTATACCCTCCGGGCTCCTCCCATAATTGCAGGCCACCATGCTGGCCTTCCTATTTATGGTCGGAGCCCTCGGTCCTTAACGATGTGAAGGAGCAAACATAAACACGCCACAAGACAGACAACAAACTAGACC
Organism: Lithobates sylvaticus; assembly: GCA_028564925.1. Taxonomy (NCBI): domain Eukaryota; kingdom Metazoa; phylum Chordata; class Amphibia; order Anura; family Ranidae; genus Lithobates; species Lithobates sylvaticus. The sequence continues at coordinate 132,520,327 of CM053030.1, read as the reverse complement.
TGAAGTGTGCCCTGGTCTACCGTAAGGTAAGCCCTGGTGAGCTGCACCGTGAGGCCCTTTCTGCTAGGAGAGTAGTTAAGAAAAGGGCGCAAAGACTTGTTTTTAGGGAGGTAATGGTTTATTGTTTGGCAAAAGATTGTAAGACTGGTGGTGCCGTGAAGGTGGTGACTCAGACTAGGGTTAGTTGAGACCAGTGAGGGATGGCAGACATGGTCGAATCGGCTCCGGGTTCCTGGGAAAAGAACAACGGGAAATTGAATCGGGACAGAGCGTCAGCTGAGGTGTTGCACTTGCCCGGGATGTGGACGCAGAGGACCTTGAACTGGTGTAGCAGGGATAATTGAACAAGCCTGCGCAGGAAGGCCATAATGGTCAAGGACCTGGACCGGCCTTTGTTTATGATGTCAGCTGTGGCCTGATTGTCGGTGGAAAAAACCACCGTCTGGCCTGCCCAACTGCTTCCCCAGGTTTGTGCTGCTGCCACTATTGGGTATAGTTCGAATAGGGAGGAGGACTGGCTGAAACCGGGGATTGCCAAGATTTCTGGCGGCCATGGACCGGCAAACCAGTGGGGGCCAAAAATAGCTGCGAAGCCCGTGGAGGCAGCGGCGTCAGTGACAATCTGGGGAGAAGAGGGAGATGCTGCCGGAATGAACATGGAAATGCCATTCCAGTCGGCCAAGAAGTGGTCCCACATGGAAAGGTCGGCTATGGCTGCCTGATCAAGTCTGAAGATCTGGTCTGGGTCTTGACATCCTGTGAGGAAAACTAGGAGGCGGGAGACAAAGGATCGTCCCTGAGGGATGACTCTTACTGCGAAGTTTAACATCCCGAGTAAGGACTGAAGTTGCCTCCTGGAGCACCCCTGGGTGGCCGTGAAGGAATGAATGACTTCCCTGATGCGAGTCAACTTGTCTGGTGGTAGGCTGGCCTGCATGGCCTGAGTGTCTAGTATGACGCCTAGGAAGGTGATGCGATGTGCTGGGCCTTCTATCTTCTTCTCCGCTATGGGGACATTGAGGTTGGAGAAGACCTCCCTTAGACTCATGAGGTCTACCGGGGGACGGTTGGGGTCTTCGATGAGCAGAAAGTCGTCCAAGTAATGGATCACTTTCTGACAGGATGCGTGGTGTGAGAGAATCCAGGACAGGGACTGTGCGAACGTGTCAAAGAGCCATGGGCTGCTTTTGGATCCAAAGGTCAGTTTCGTGGCGAAGTAGTACTGACCTTTCCACCTGACTCCGTGCCAGCGCCACAGACACGGCTGGATTGGTAGCAGCTTGAAGGCGTCTGCGACGTCTGCTTTGGAGAGCCAGGCGCCCTCACCTGTGTCTAGGATGGCCTGGATAGCAAGGTCGACAGAGGAGTATTTGAGAGAAAATTCTTGTGAGGGTATAAGGGAATTTAAACTAGGTGTGTGAGAAGAATAAGGCGCGGACAAATCATAAATTAAACGGAGTTTATTTGAAAACTTTCCTTTTACGAGCCCGATAGGGCTAACTCTCCAAACGGAAAACGGTGGGTGAGAGAAGGGGCCGATCATGTACCCTCGGTCAAGTTCGTTTCGTAGTAGGGTACTGATGGCTTCCTCGTCGGTGGCTGCTGACAGCAGGTTTTTGCACTCGTGGGTGGTGTCGGGGAGTGTGATAAGCCCCGTGTGAAAGCCTGTGGTGAAGCCTTGTACCAGAAAGGCTGCTAGTGAGGGTGATGGGTGTGAGGTGAGGTAGGATTGCAGCCATCCGATATCAATACGGCTTAGTCAGGCTGAGCTGAGCTTATTGATCCCGCAGGTGATCCTGGGGTGGGCTTTGCGGCAAATGAGGCAGACGTGGAGGAGTCTGCAACGTGAGAAGTTGCAGATCCCCAAGTTGAAATTATTGCATATCTGCGCCCCTCCTAAAGTTCGGACGGGCCGTCCGAGTTTGTCCTCCTGGGGGTGTGGTGGGGTTGCGTCTGAATACTGGGATGTGTGCGGGGCAGAGGGGAAGTTGGGGAGGCGTCTACCATCGGGTTCTGAACACCAATTGGCGGTGTGGGTGGAGGATTGGCAATTAGTGCAAAGTGGGGAGCGGAGGCCAGCGAAATGGCGACAGAAGAGTTCGGTGTCGATGGCGCTCCAGTCCGTGGTTGCCTGAAACTGACTGAGCTTGGCTGCTGCCTTTGCTGAAAAGGAGCGATGGTAGTCGTAGAAGGCGCTGCCTCCGTACTTGTACCCTAAATCTGTGACAGCATGAAGGTAGAGGTCTAGTTCTTCCCTCCTGTCGGGTTTGATGGAACAGATGACATCCCGAAACATGCCGAAAGCAAGTACGAACTCCGTGACCGTGAGCTTTCGTGTAAGCCTGTGGTCTTTTGCCTTCAAGATAACGGAAACGTCGCCCCAAGCGTAGGCTTTGTTCTCTGTCACATCGTGTACCGAGATCAGAAGGGATGCCAGGTTGATGTCGCGGCCATCTAGTATCTCCTTCCTGATGTTTGCTGGGATGAGATGTGCGGGGAAAACAGAAAAACCGCCGTGGGGCGTAGCTGTAACGCATGATGCGGGGGTGGCAGGGGCGGCAGCTGGTGGAGTGGGGGTTCCTTGCTGGAGCTCCAAGGTCCCCACTCTGGCCTGGACATCAGAGATGGTAGTAGATAGAGAGGAGACCAGCGTGTGTAGCTGGGACACTGCCGAGGCAATTGTCTGTAGTGATGCCTGAGTGTCTGGTGGGGTTGGTGGGGATGGGCTGGGGAACAGTAGTCTGTACAGTTCGGCTTTCCTGGCCGTGATGGGGTAGGGGATATTCCTGCGCCTCAGCTCAGCTGAGAGTCTGGGGATGGTCCAAGCTCTGAAGGCTTGAGAGGAGTTGTCTGCCGGACCCGCTTCGGGTGGTGATGGGGCGGGGGTGAAATCGTCGCTGCTGGCCAGAGACATGGCGTCTGCTAGAATAAAAGAGGGGGGGGGGGGGGGGGGGGGGGGGATGCATGTTTGTCTCGGGTTTCTCTTCTTTTTTTTTTTTTTTTTTTTTTTTGAGTTTGAAGGGCAGGAGAGCATATATATATATGTTTGTGGTTGCGGCAAAAAAAAAAAGGGGGGGGGGGGGGGGGGGCAGAGTGGGATACCTGAATGACAGGTCTGGGAACAAACGGGTTGCGCGCGTGCGCTGAGTGGGATGTTCCATGGGCCTATATGTAAAAAACTCGGGGGGGGTGCGTGACACCCGAGGTGAGCCAGGAGGTGACTGGCCGGATGGTTGATGCTCGGGTGTCCGTCTGTGCTCGGCACGGACTGGTTAACCAGAGCCCCCCCAGGGCGGTACTGGGGGGAGTGGCTACTGGTTGACTTGCTAAGTAGGAAATGTTTCGATCTGTAGCATTTGACGTAGGTTCGGTCAGCTAATACTTGCACTGCCAGCAAGTCATGAGACTAGGTGACCTTGTCTGCGTAGTGAAGGCTTGTGCTTCGAAAAATAGAGTGACATGCATAGAAGTATGTGACAGTTACTAACGCCTGGAGATTTTATCAAAACTATGGTGTTCTGCTTGGATGGGGAGGGGAGATGTGTGAACGAAGCCAGATAACGTTCGACGGTATGGTAACAATTGGGGATGCGCGTGAGCGCTGGGTGAGTTTGTTTCTTTGGCCTGTGGAACTCAGAGAATGCGTGACAACCGAGGTAAGCCAGGAGGTGACTGACCAGGTAACCGGTGCTTGGGTGTCCGTCTGTGCTCGGCACGGACTAGTTCAACCAGAGCCCCACCAGGGCGGTACTGGGGGGAGTGGCTGCTGGTTGGTTGCTAAGTAGGGATGTTTCGATCTGTAGTAGTTTGACGTGGGTTCGGTCAGCTAATACTTGCACTGCCAGCAAGTCATGAGACTAGGTGACCTTGTCTGCGTAGTGAAGACTTGTGCTTCGAAAACAGAGTGACATGCATAGAAGTATGTGACAGTCTCTAACGCCAGGGTACTGAGCCAAATAAGTATGTGGGAGGGGGATATGTAGTGAAAGGTGTGAAGAGAATGGAAAACTGAACCAACAATAACTTACGCACCTGCTTGCTGCCCTAGTGATGGAGTCTCTGTTGGGGTCAAACCTGGTGGACCTGGTACCTACGGTAGGGTGACGTAAAATATATTAGTGAGAGATGAGTTGCAAGAGCTGATTTGGGGCCGTAGTTGACCCCCTGGTGAAGAGATGCAAGCCCTCAAGAAAAAAGGGGGTTGGTTATTTTATTTTTTTTTTTTTTTTTTTTTACCTGGAAAAGGAACGGGATGGTCTGATCCTGTTGTGTAGGAGACCAGGGGCGATTACTGACCTAAGGGAAAGGTGAAAAGGGATAGAGAAAGGCGTGAGTAGCTGAGTTTGCTACTGGGGAAGTTGTGGCTGCGAGGCCAATGGAGGTCGAGCTGCAACGATTGCAGAGGTATGTGGGAGGGTGGATGTGGGAGCCGTGACACAAACCTGCGGTGAAGCAAGATGTGCGGGGGGGGGGGGCGGCTGTGCCTCACATTGGCTGGGTTGCCGTGGAAGGCAAGGAGTGGACTGTCTTGCTGAGGTTTGCAAGGTGTGGGGGCCCATTTACACGAACTTGCGGTGACTGCAAGAAGTGCGTGGGGAGGGCAGTGACAGATGCTCTGGTGGGTGTGTGTGTGTTTTTTTTTTTTTTTTTTTTTGTGGGGGGGGGGGGGGGGGGGGGGGGGGGGGGGTGGTGGACGTGTGAGTGAGGGGATGCTTGCACTGGGTAGCGGTGCGTAACAACCAGTGAAAGTGGGGTGAATTGTGGGGTAGAAAACAAACAAACAATAGCATGGTAGTCGAAATGACTCAGTGGAAAAAACAGGGGTTTCGATGTAGCGACGAAAAAAGCATAAATCCTACCTGCGACGCTGAAGCGGAACGAACTGGGGGTGCGATCGGGAATCGAATCCGTAATCTGGAAACGAGGAGCGTAGGACAACTCAGGAACGTGTACTGAGTTGTTTGTCGGCCTGGTGACGTGTAATACGGCGCGCTGGAACCGACACCGGCCTCGTGGAGAGGTCTGGTATGTATACCCTCCGGGCTCCTCCCATAATTGCAGGCCACCATGCTGGCCTTCCTATATATACACACACACGCATGTTATATATATATATACACACACACACATTTTATATATATATATAATATATATAATGTGTGTGTGTGTGTGTGTGTGTGTGTAGATATATAGTGTTTGTGTGTGTGTGTGTGTGTGTGTGTGTGTGTGATTTGATGGGGGTGTGTGTGTGGTGTCTTGTGTGAGGTAGAAGGAAGTTAATAATCTTCCTCCTTCCCCCCTCAGATCCTCCGGGATTCTCTCTTCACTCCCCGATTCTCCACCTCTGAGCTGGTGAATCGGGGAGTGTGAATTTTGACACTGATCGCCAGTGAAGTGTTGAGATCGGAACTTCATAAACTGTCCGTTTCTGTGTCAGTCAATGAGGATTCTCTGGGTGCGGAGATCATCGGCGGGAGAACATGTTCAAACACGTTCTCCCCCAATTATCTGTTTCATAAACCGTTTATGGAATGTGATCGATCAGTGGCGATCCTCCGAATCACCGCTGTTCACTGCTTCATAAACGGACACCAGAATCCAAATACATTCTAGTGGAACAATATCAATCCAATAGACTTACAGTGAAATTGGATTGCAATATGCTGCAGCCATGGGAATTCCTAGCCCACTGATTTGACTGGTGAAGACATTTCTATTACACAGTTGAAATATCCAAATGGGGACACCTGTTCCAGTGACAACAGGCAAGATTTCTGCTAATTTTAGGATCATTTCATGTTATTTTCTGTTGTGTCTCCAGAAAAGGCAGAGAAAGAAAAATTCCCCAACGAAGACACATAAAAATATAAGGAGGTTCTAACCCATCCCTCTCCATCCAAAATGGGAAAATTATTTTGGCAGGTGTCCTACTTTAATCTTTTGCTTTTTATTATCTCTTCCACTATAGAACACCTTATCCAACTACACATAAACCGACTGACTTGTCAAGAATGGGACTATAGGAGGCAGCAGGGCTGGCCCAAAACATTGTCCTGCCTGGGTCCAAAAATGTAATGCTGCCCCCCCCCAAAAAAAACACGCCCACCAAAAGGCCCCCACATCCATTATTTTATATCATGATAATTAAAACTAAAATTAATTTATCAGGAAGTCAGATTTACATGCAACAGCACCTTGTCTATAGTCAAGATTATATGACATACCATTTTGTTCACTTCCAAGGGGCGGTCTAGATTAGTATATGGACAGGCTAGGGTAGTATATAGACAGGCTAGGGTCGTATGTGGGCAGGCTAGGGTAGTATATAGACAGGCTAGGGTAGTATATAGACAGGCTAGGGTAGTATAGGGCCAGGATAGGGTAGTATATAGACAGGCTAGGGTAGTATAGGGGCAGGCTGGGGCAGTATAGCGGCAAGCTAGGGTAGTATAGTGGCAAGCTAGGGCTGTATAGGGATTTTTCAGCATCACAGGTTATGCAACATTTGGCCATCCAGCAGATCAGCAGCCACTACTAGAAAAAATGATGGACACCCTTTGTGTCCTGTCACACAGACAGAACTAACTTATATTTACCTCTCTGTTGCTCTCTCCCAGGGCTCCCATAGTCTTCAGTGCCTAGCCTCATGCATGCACCAGAGCAGAAGAAGACGGGCTGAGCGCAAGGCCGGCTGCACCCCCTCCTTAAGTTCCACCCAATAGAAATGCAAGCCTCGCAACCGAGTCCAAATGCCAGGAGCTGGCGGGGAAGGGATCTTTCATTGCTCTCTGTCACCTGTGGGCAGCACACACACCTGAGCTCTTCATGTTTAACAGCCGGTGTTAGACTGTGTACGAGCACCCTTGTGGCCCACAACTATGAGTATGCATGTTGATGGTAGTAGGGAAGCCTTTTACAGGGCAGCAGAGTGGCCCCGGGGCAGTTTTCACCCTGGCCCAGTCCACCCCTGGATATGACACACAAAACAGCTAGAAAAAAATCCTGGGCTTTAATTTGCTGCCCCTCTTAAAGTTCCGCCTGTGTCCAATGGACCCAGTGGGACCCATGATAGGGCCAGCCCTGGCAGGCAGCGTGAACCCCTTTCATAAGGAGTCGGACCATCAGTCAGTATAGAATTATCATAGTGGAAATTACTACCAGAAAATTGTATCAGAGGCAACATATTAATTGACCTACATTAAAAGCTATATATGCGTACAGATCCATACTGTCCTGGCCATATTACCTAAAAATTTGTATATGTGGCCATATACAGACTTGAGGCTTTATTCTTTTCAGTGGTGGAACAATCATCATAGCCATCATAACTGTGTCCTGAGGGCCAAGGTAAAGGGGAACCTTGTCAGGACCATGAGGAGTTTTCACTTGGGCCCCCTCTGCCACCTACCATTCTGTTACTTGCAGCGTGGTTGACAGTGATTGTCCTCTCCCCTGCTGCTCCCCCTCCTCCATCAGTATGCAATAAGCCAAGTGCAGGACTTAGAGGAGCTGAGAGATCTTCTCTTGACAGCTGTCTGACAGTTCTGCCTCTGAGCGCTGCGGGAGGAGAGAGTGTGTGTAATCCAAAGAGCCTGACTCTGAGGTACTGCCAGGCATTTGTCCCTAATTCCTTTATGCTGAGGACAGTGTGGGGAACCTAAAGAGGGAGGGGTATAAGGGTTCTTTCACAAAGGGGTCAGGGTGGGAGTGGGGCTAAAAAAAACAGGTAGCCGGTTTTACCAACCCCCGACTGCCCCACGCTAATTGTAATTTTACAGCTGAGTAGGGATGTAAACATTCCGTGGCCACGGCAATTTTAACTTGGACTGCAGAATTTGACAGGTGGCCACTTGTCAAAATTATCAGCTTCAGGTTCATAAGAAGCGTATTGTAACTACAAGCAAACCACTTAGCTCACAGTGGAGGTGGATGTATTTTAACACAAAGTCCCCCTTGGGATATAAAAAAAAAAACTCTTTACATGACTACAAACCTCGGAGCCAAAACATACAGGAGGCTTCCGCAAGCGCTCCTTACAGGAAGGTCTCTCTCGGAGTCTGGAATCAATAAGAATGGCAAACATGATCTACTTCTCCAGCTCAGTGGGTATGTCTCTATCTCATCTTTGATGTTATCCGAGAGATCATGAGAAAAAGCAGCCACAAGGACCTCATTGATCCAAGCGACCTCTGCTGCCAGAGTACGGAAGTCAATGGTATAATCGGCAACAGTTCTCGTACCCTGTATGATGGACACGAGGCTTTTGGCAGCAGAAGTGGAGCGTGCATCAAATTTCCTTTTAAAGTAAGCAACAAACTCTGGGTAACTCAGGACAACAGGTTTTTGTGTCTCCCATAGAGGGTTTGCCTAGGCCAAGGCTCTCTCAGAAAGCAAAGATATCACAAAGCCTAGTTTGCTTCAGTCCGTGGGAAACGCCTGGGGCAGCATCTCAAAGTATATCTCAACCTGGTTGAGAAACCCTCTGCATTGAACTGGATTGCCCCCGAATCGCTGGGGAAGCGGAGTGGAACCAGACATACCTCTTATAGAGGTAATACTCGAGGCTGGTGCCTGAACAGGGACTGGAGTAGCAGCAGGGATGGCTAGCAACACAGGTTGTACAGGAGCAGCCACAGTGGGAGATTCCAGATGAGCAGTGTGTGTTTCAGGAGCATCTGTAACACTATGACAAACTGATCCATGCAGTGATTCTGCTCATCCAATCTGGAAAAAATATTACCAACAAGTGGATTGCCTGCAACTTCTGAATTCATGGCCTTTGCCTACTGTCATGAATCAGACTGAGACAAAAGTGCAAGTAAAAATCCCATTATTTAATAAAATGGTAAAAATGGTATAAACAGAGCAAACGTAGTTAAAACATAGCCAGAGTTCGGTAACCAGGACTAGGGATGAGCCGAACACCCCCGGGTTCGGTTCGAACCAGAACCTTCGAACGGACCGAAAGTTTGCGCGAATTTTCGAACCCTATACGTTATAATGGACGCGAACGTTCGAAATCAAAAGTGCTAATTACGCCAATATGCATGTCAAAAGTGCTAATTACGGCCAATATGCATGTTAATGTCATAAAACAGGTTTGGGGACCCGGGTCCTGCCCCAGGGGACATATATCAATGCAAAAAGAACTTTTAAAAACTAACGTTTTTTACGGGAGCAGTCATTTTAATGATGCATAAAGTGAAAAAAAAAAAGTGAAATTTTCCTTTAAATATGGTACCTGGGGGGTGTCTAAAGTATGCCTGTGAAGTGGCATGTGTTTCCCGTGTTTAGAACTGTCCTTGCACAAAATGACATTTGTAAAGGAAAAAAAGAAGCCATTTAAAACCACTTGCGGCTTTAATGTCATGTCTTGTCCTGGCCGCCATATGGCTGAAAATCCTTGAGAAAAATGGCATGGCTACCCCATCACCCCCCCCCCCCCCACCCCAGCCCCTTTGGGTCTTGTATGGATATTAAGGGGGACCCCGCACCCAAAATAAAACCCTATACCTACAACCCTATATACTCTGAACAGCAGTATATAGGTGGTGCAAACAAGACACGGACTGTAGGTTTGTTCTTAAGTAGAATCTGAACAGGTACATTATGAAGTGTAGCTCCATCCCAAAAAAAATCTATTTTTAAGCTTTTTGGAGAACATAGGGAGGGGTTATCACCCCTGTAACATTTGCTGTCTTTGCACATCTGTTCAGAACATGTCACCTCACTTTCCGTCCCAATGACAAATGTTTTTGGAAAAGTGGGGTTTTAATTGAAACAAGGATTGGTGATAAAGTATCAGTAGAGAGGAGATACCTTTTTCCCAAATTAAATCTAACAGGATAGAATTTCCCTTCCTAGGGGTAGATTTCCTCTCACTTCCTGTTTTCTCTTTCCGTTTGCAAGTAGGAGTCGTTTGTAAGTTGGATGTTTGAAAGTAGGGGCCTGGCGTATATACTCTGCAGAAATTTGCCCTATTAGATGTTGGTGTAGCCACAAGACTGGTGGGCACAGGAATGGGCCCTGCTGTGAGTTAATAGATCAAGATTTGTACTTGTATGCACCTGTTGAACCGGGCAGAAAAATTGGGCCTTTGGTGGTGGTGGTGGTGGTGGACGGTGTTGCCACAAGACTGTAAGCTCTCACAGTTACTCTTGGTGGGCGCAGGAATGGGCCCTGCTGTGAGTTATTAGATCAAGATTTGTAATTGCATGCACCTGTTGAACAGGGCTGAATAATTGGGCCTTTGGTGGTGGTGGTGGTGGTGGTGGACGGTGTTGCCACAAGACTGTAAGCTCTCACAGTTACTCTTGTTGGGCGCAGGAATGGGCCCTGCTGTGAGTTATTAGATCAAGATTTGTAATTGCAAGCACCTGATGAACAGGGCAGAAAAATTGGGCCTTTGGTGGTGGTGGTGGACGGTGTTGCCACAAGACTGTAGGCCCTCATAGTTACTCTTGGTGGGCGCAGGAATGGGCCCTGCTGTGAACTATTAGATCAAGATTTGTAATTACACGCCCCTGTTAAACAGGGGCTGAAAAATTGTGCCTTAGACATTGGTGCTGGTGCCACAACACTGCAACCCCTCACAGATACTGTACTCTTAGCACAGCAATGAGACCTGTTGCAAAGCATTGCCTAAAAAATTGTAATTACACGCCCCAACAGGGGCTGAAAAATTGTGCCTTAGGCACTGGTGCTGGTGCCACAACACTGCAACCCCTCACAGATACTGTACTTGGAGCACAGCAGTCACACGTGTTGCGAAGCATTTTTTTTTAAAAATTGTAATTACACGCCCCTGTTAAACAGGGGCTGAAAAATTGTGCCTTAGGCACTGGTGCTGGTGCCACAACACTGCAACCCCTCACAGATACTGTACTTGGAGCACAGCAGTCACACGTGTTGCGAAGCATTTTTTTAAAAATTTGTAAGTACACGCCCCTGTTATACAGGGGCTGAAAAATTGTGCCTTAGGCACTGGTGTGGTGGCATGGATCATTGAGGAGGAGGAAGAGGATAGTCAGTGAACATAACAGGACAGTCACTCAGCATCAGCATAGGCAGTCTTGAAGGGATGTGACATTATAAATTATTCCGTTATATCCGCTTCAGGTGCCTGGTAGCTGGTGGTGATCCAAGACTGATTCATTTTGATGAAGGTCAGTCGATCAACCGAGTCGGTGGACAGGCGCACCCTATGATCGGTGACAAATCCTCCAGCAGCACTGAATGTGCGTTCGGAAAGAACGCTGGAGGCAGGACAGGCCAGTAGCTCAATTGCATACTGTGCAAGCTCTGGCCAGTGATCCATCCTCAGGACCCAGTAAGCCAGAGGATTTTCGGTGGGAAAGGTGTCCAAGTCTGACCTTGCCCCAAGGTATTCCTGCACCATGTATATCAGACGCTGGCGATGGTTGCTGGAACCGATCATACCTTGGGGCTGCGGACTAAAAAATTGTCTGAACGCATCGGTCAGACGTCCACCTTCCCCACCGCGCCTTCTGCTACTGACCGAAGCCTCAGCAACTCGTCGCCCAGGACCAGGAGTTTGTAACCTCCCAGTTTCTGGGAACGCATTGCACAGACCTTTCTGCAAGGCCTCCCTGAGATGTCTCATCCTCTGCTCCCTCTGCGACGGCAAGATAAGGTCCGCAACCTTACCCTTGTACCGTGGATCAAGGAGAGTGGCCAGCCAGTAATGGTCCCTCTCCTTGATCCGAAGAACACGAGGATCCTTCCGCAGGCTTTGCAGGATCAGGGAGGCCATGCAGCGTAGGTTAGCTGAGGCATTTGGTCCGGAGTCTTCTGGGTCACTGAGGATGACATGATCGCCAGCCACCTCCTCCCAGCCACGTACAAGTCCACTGGTTTGTTGGGACTGTACATCATCCCTAAAAGACTGCTGCTGCTGCTGATGCTGAGTGCCAGGCTCCACCTCCATGCTCACACAATCCTCCTCCTCCTCCTCCTCCTCCTCATCCTCATCCTCATCCTCATCCTCATCCTCATCCTCTTCCTGTGTGATGGGTGGGACAGAAGGAACACTGTCCGGATAAAGGGGGCCTTGAGAGGCAAGGAAGTCCTCCTCTTCCTGCCTCTCTTCTGCCTCAAGTGCCCTGTCCATTATCCCACGCAGCGTATGCTCCAACAGGTTGACAAGAGGTACAGTGTCACTGATGCATGCACTGTCACTGCTCACCATCCTCGTGGCCTCCTCAAATGGTGAGAGGACAGTGCATGCATCCCTGATCATGCTCCACTGACGTGGGGAAAAAAAACCAAGCTCCCCTGACCCTGTCCTGGTGCCGTAGTCGCAAAGGTACTCATTGATGGCCCTCTGCTGCGTGTGCAGTCGCTGCAGCATGGCCAACGTTGAGTTCCACCTGGTGGGCATGTCACATATTAGGCGGTTCTTGGGCAGGTTCAGCTCCTTTTGCAGCTCAGTCAGCCGAGCACTGGCATTATAAGATCGGCGGAAATGCACACAGACTTTCCTGGCCTGCCTCAGGACATCCTGTAAGCCTGGGAACCTGCCCAAGAACCGCTGCACCACCAGGTTGAGGACGTGAGCCATACAGGGCACATGGGTGAGCTGCCCCTGTCGCAGGGCGGAGAGGAGGTTGGTGCCATTGTCAGAAACGACCATTCCTGGCTTAAGCTGACGTGGCGTCAACCACCTGTCATGAAGATCCTGCCAGAAATCTAAACCCGGGCCGTCCTGGCCCTCAGATTCCATTGCGCATGCGCATGCGCGCCCGGGCGCGGGCACGTGCACAACCGCGCACAGGGAGACGGGCGCGCGCCCTAGTTAGCACCAGCCGGCCTATTTAAGCCTGACTTGAGCAGACGGTCTTTGCTGTCTGCTCTACAGCGTTGTGGTGTAGTAAAAGAAACCTGATCCTGTTATACCTGTTCCTTTGACCCGGCTTGCCATAAAGACTATCCTGCTTTCTGCCTGTACCCGACCCCGGCTTCCAGTGACCATCCTCCTGCCTGATCCATTGTACCTTGCTCTAGTTCAGATTCATTACCTGACTTCTTGATGAACTTTGGTTCCTTGTTTAGCCTTTGTCCAGTCTGCAGTCTGACCCTCTGTAACGAGCCTGTTCACCTGCTGGTTCCAGTCCAGTCTGTGGTTCCGTTTCCTGTGTTCAGTTCCTGTCAGCTCTGCTATCCCAGCTTACCTGTGAACCTGCTTGCCAAGCCGTTGTCCAGTTCCTGTCAGCTCTGCTATCCAAGTGTACCTGTGAACTTACTTGCCAAGCCGTTGTCCAGTTCCTGTCAGCTCTGCTATCCAAGTGTACCTGTGAACTTACTTGCCAAACCGTTGTTCAGTTCCTGTCAGCTCTGCTATCCAAGTGTACCTGTGAACTTACTTGCCAAGCCGTTGTCCAGTTCCTGTCAGCTCTGCTATCCAAGTGTACCTGTGAACTTACTTGCCAAGCCGTTGTTCAGTTCCTGTCAGCTCTGCTATCCAAGCTTACCTGTGAACCTGCTTGCCAAGCCGTTGTCCAGTTCCTGTCAGCTCCGCTATCCAGTTTACCTGTGAGCCTGATTCCTGTGATCCTGCCAGCTCTGCTATCCGTTTACCTGTGAGCCTGCTTCCTGTGATCCTGCCAGCTCTGCTATCCAGTTTACCTGTGAGCCTGATTCCTGTGATCCTGCCAGCTCTGTTATCCGGTTTACCTGTGAGCCTGCTTCCTGTGATCCTGCCAGCTCTGCTATCCGGTTTACCGTTGAGCCTGCTTCCTGTGATCCTGCCAGCTCTGCTATCCAGTTTACCTGTGAGCCTGCTTCCCAGTGATCCTGCCAGCTCTGCTATCCGGTTTACCTGTGAGCCTGTTTCCTGTGATCCTGCCAGCCCTGCTATCCAGTTTACCTGTGAGCCTGCTTCCTGTGATCCTGCCAGCTCTGCCATCCAGTTTACCTGAGAGCCTGATTCCTGTGATCCTGCCAGCTCTGCTATCCGGTTTACCTGTGAGCCTGCTTCCTGTGATCCTGCCAGCTCTGCTATCCAGTTTACCTGTGAGCCTGCTTCCTGAGATCCTGCCAGCTCTGCTATCCGGTTTACCTGTGAGCCTGCTTCCCAGAGATCCTGCCTGCTCAGCTAACCTGTTTCCTTCCCACCGGTCTGTTGATCCTGCCAGGCACCCGTGCTCCTCCTCACTCCTGGCTCTCCTGTTCCCACACCAGGGGACCAGGAGTGGGAGACGCAAGGGAGGCCTCTCCCTGCAATCTCGGGCTCGCACCACCAGGTACGTGACACCACCTCTCGGCCTGCCCCTGCAGAGCTGCCAGAACCTCTGGCCCAGTGTGGCTCCTGTCCCCCAAACACACCAGCGCAAGCACGGCATGGCATCTTTTTGCCTGCGTACTTGCGTAGCCCCTTGTACGCCTACGGAGCACCGCTGGTTCCGAGGACAGAGCACTGGAGGAAGAAGAAGAGAAGGGGGTGGAGGAGAGAGGTGTGTCACAACCAGTAGCAGTAGTAGCGTTTTGGAGGCGTGGTGGCGGAACAACCTCCAACACTACGGCACCTTGTCCTGCATCCCTCCCAGCTGCCAATAGAGTGACCCAATGGGCCGTGAAAGAAAGGTAACGTCCCTGTCCATGCCTGCTGGACCATGAGTCAGCGGTAATATGCACCTTACCACTGACCGCCCTGTCCAGCGAGGCATGGACATTGCCTTCCACATGCCGGTAGAGAGACGGAATCGCCTTCCGTGAGAAAAAGTGGCGTTTGGGAACCTGCCACTGAGGAACCGCACATTGAACAAACTCACGGAAGGGGGCCGAGTCTACCAACTGAAAAGGCAGCAGTTGAAGTGCTAGCAATTTAGCCAAGCTAGCATTCAACCGCTGGGCATGTGGATGGCTGGGAGTGTACTTCTTTCGACGGTCCAGCAGCTGGGGCAGGGAAATTTGCCTGCTACAATCGGACGTCGGTGTACTGCAAGTACTTGGTTGTGACACACCTAATTCTACACCTTCAGTCCTCTCACAGCAGCTTTCAGAGAGGACTGAAGATGTAGTGGGGATGGAGATCCCAGCTGATGAGGAGCAAGGAGAGGTCCGCTTAGTTCTTTGGTGTGGGTCTTTTATGTGTGCCTGCCAACGAGCTGCATGGCAGGTCGACATATGTCTGGTCATGCTTGTGGTGCCCAAGCGGCTGATGTTTTGGCCACGCGAGATACGCTTGAGACAAATATTGCAAATAGCAGTGGTGCGATCTGATGCACTCGTCTCAAAAAAGGCCCACACCAAAGAACTTTTCTGATAACGTGCAGAGGCAGCGCCCTGCACAGGCGGAGCTCTGCGGTGTTGTACACTTGCTGTGCTGGCCTCTAGCTGGCCTCCAGGGGGCATCCTGCCTCGTTGGACATGTGACGCCGCATCCTCCTCCTCCTCGTCCTACTCCTCATCCTCTCTCCCTCCAGGCACCCACGTGGCGTCAGTGACCTCATCATCCCCTCCCTCTTCACCACTAGAGCAAACCTGGCAGTAAGCTGCAGCTGGTGGAACAGTACTGCCAGATTGCTGTCCTTCAGCATCCCCTCTCTCTGCGCGCACACTACTGACTTCCTCAAGCTGGGTATCATCATCCGAGCCTTCGAATCGTTGGGCATCCTCCTGGAGCATGTACCCAACACTGTGCTCAAAGAGTTCGGGGGACTCCTCAGGAGGACATGGTGGGTCTAGGGAAGGGGTGGCTGATGATGCCATTGAGTACGCGTTGGCAGCTGCTCTGCCAGTACCCTGAGCCTGGGTGAGAGAGGATGAGGAGGATGAGGAGGGCTTGGTCATCCATTCTACCAAGCCTTCAGCATGATGCGGCTCCACATGTCCAGCTGCCGTAAACAAAGACGCGCGTGTCCCATGGTCACGTGCTGATGACGATGCACGACCACGTCCACGGCCACGGCCACGTCCACTAGAAACAGAGCCTGCCTGCCCTGTGTTCTTGGCTCTGCACGCTCTGCCTCCCCTTGGCGGTCTTCCAGCCATTGTAGTCGGTAGTCCTGTGGGTGCTGCTGAGAAGAAAATATAGGAGCTCTGTGTGATGCCACTAACACACTAGAAGTCCTATAGGTGCTTCTGCAAAGAAAATATAGGAGCTCTGTGTGATGCCACTAACACACTAGAAGTCCTATGGGTGCTTCTGAAAGAAAATATAGGAGCTCTGTGTGATGCCACTAACACACTAGAAGTCCTGTGGGTGCTTCTGAGAAGAAAATATAGGAGCTCTGTGTGATGGACTAACACACTACAAGTCCTATGGGTGCTTCTGGGAATAAAATATATGAGCTCTGTGTGATGGGACTAACACACTACAAGTCCTATGGGTGCTTCTGCAAAGAAAATATAGGAACTCTGTGTGATGGGACTAACACACTACAAGTCCTATAGGTGCTTCTGGGAAGAAAATATAGGAGCTCTGTGTGATGGGACTAACACACTACAAGTCCTATGGGTGCTTCTGGGAAGAAAATATAGCTCTGTGTGATGGGACTTACACACTACAAGTCCTATGGGTGCTTCTGGGAAGAAAATATAGGAGCTCTGTGTGATGGGACTAACACACTACAAGTCCTATGGGTGCTTCTGGGAAGAAAATATAGGAACTCTGTGTGATGGCACTAACACACTACAAGTCCTATGGGTGCTTCTGCAAAGAAAATATAGGAACTCTGTGTGATGGGACTAACACACTACAAGTCCTATGGGTGCTTCTGGGAAGAAAATACAGGAGCTCTGTGTGATGGGACTAACACACTACAAGTCCTATGGGTGCTTCTGGGAATAAAATATAGGAGCTCTGTGTGATGGGACTAACACACTACAAGTCCTATGGGTGCTTCTGGGAAGAAAATATAGGAGCTCTGTGTGATGGGACTAACACACTACAAGTCCTATGGGTGCTTCTGGGAAGAAAATATAGGAGCTCTGTGTGATGGGACTAACACACTACAAGTCCTATGGGTGCTTCTGGGAAGAAAATATAGCTCTGTGTGATGGGACTAACACACTACAAGTCCTATAGGTGCTTCTGGGAAAGAAAATATAGGAGCTCTGTGTGATGGGACTAACACACTACAAGTCCTATGGGTGCTTCTGCAAAGAAAATATAGGAACTCTGTGTGATGGGACTAACACACTACAAGTCCTATGGGTGCTTCTGGGAAGAAAATATAGGAGCTCTGTGTGATGGGACTAACACACTACAAGTCCTATAGGTGCTTCTGGGAAGAAAATATAGGAGCTCTGTGTGATGGGACTAACACACTACAAGTCCTATGGGTGCTTCTGGGAAGAAAATATAGCTCTGTGTGATGGGACTAACACACTACAAGTCCTATGGGTGCTTCTGGGAAGAAAATATAGGAGTTCTGTGTGATGGGACTAACACACTACAAGTCCTATGGGTGCTTCTGGGAAGAAAATATAGGAGCTCTGTGTGATGGGACTAACACACTACAAGTCCTATGGGTGCTTCTGGGAAGAAAATATAGGAGCTCTGTGTGATGGGACTAACACACTACAAGTCCTATGGGTGCTTCTGGGAAGAAAATATAGGAGCTCTGTGTGATGGGACTAACACACTACAAGTCCTATGGGTGCTTCTGGGAAGAAAATATAGCTCTGTGTGATGGGACTAACACACTACAAGTCCTATGGGTGCTTCTGGGAAGAAAATATAGGAGCTCTGTGTGATGGGACTAACACACTACAAGTCCTATGGGTGCTTCTGGGAAGAAAATATAGGAGCTCTGTGTGATGGGACTAACACACTACAAGTCCTATAGGTGCTTCTGGGAAGAAAATATAGGAGCTCTGTGTGATGGGACTAACACACTACAAGTCCTATGGGTGCTTCTGGGAAGAAAATATAGCTCTGTGTGATGGGACTAACACACTACAAGTCCTATAGGTGCTTCTGGGAAGAAAATATAGGAACTCTGTGTGATGGCACTAACACACTACAAGTCCTATGGGTGCTTCTGGGAAAGAAAATATAGGAGCTCTGTGTGATGGGACTAACACACTACAAGTCCTATAGGTGCTTCTGGTAAGAAAATATAGGAGCTCTGTGTGATGGGGACTAACACACTACAAGTCCTATGGGTGCTTCTGGGAAGAAAATATAGCTCTGTGTGATGGGACTAACACACTACAAGTCCTATGGGTGCTTCTGGGAAGAAAATATAGGAGCTCTGTGTGATGGGACTAACACACTACAAGTCCTATAGGTGCTTCTGGGAAGAAAATATAGGAGCTCTGTGTGATGGGACTAACACACTACAAGTCCTATGGGTGCTTCTGGGAAGAAAATATAGCTCTGTGTGATGGGACTAACACACTACAAGTCCTATGGGTGCTTCTGGGAAGAAAATATAGGAGCTCTGTGTGATGGGACTAACACACTACAAGTCCTATGGGTGCTTCTGGGAAGAAAATATAGGAGCTCTGTGTGATGGGACTAACACACTACAAGTCCTATGGTGCTTCTGGGAAGAAAATATAGCTCTGTGTGATGGGACTAACACACTACAAGTCCTATGGGTGCTTCTGGGAAGAAAATATAGCTCTGTGTAATGGGACTAACACACTACAAGTCCTATAGGTGCTTCTGGGAAGAAAATATAGGAGCTCTGTGTGATGGGACTAACACACTACAAGTCCTATGGGTGCTTCTGGGAAGAAAATATAGGAGCTCTGTGTGATGGGACTAACACACTACAAGTCCTATAGGTGCTTCTGGGAAGAAAATATAGGAGCTCTGTGTGATGGGACTAACACACTACAAGTCCTATGGGTGCTTCTGGGAAGAAAATATAGCTCTGTGTGATGGGACTAACACACTACAAGTCCTATAGGTGCTTCTGGGAAGAAAATATAGGAACTCTGTGTGATGGCACTAACACACTACAAGTCCTATGGGTGCTTCTGGGAAGAAAATATAGGAGCTCTGTGTGATGGGACTAACACACTACAAGTCCTATAGGTGCTTCTGGGAAGAAAATATAGGAGCTCTGTGTGATGGGACTAACACACTACAAGTCCTATGGGTGCTTCTGGGAAGAAAATATAGGAGCTCTGTGTGATGGGACTAACACACTACAAGTCCTATGGGTGCTTCTGGGAAGAAAATATAGGAGCTCTGTGTGATGGGACTAACACACTACAAGTCCTATAGGTGCTTCTGGGAAGAAAATATAGGAGCTCTGTGTGATGGGACTAACACACTACAAGTCCTATGGGTGCTTCTGGGAAGAAAATATAGCTCTGTGTGATGGGACTAACACACTACAAGTCCTATGGGTGCTTCTGGGAAGAAAATATAGGAGCTCTGTGTGATGGGACTAACACACTACAAGTCCTATGGGTGCTTCTGGGAAGAAAATATAGGAGCTCTGTGTGATGGGACTAACACACTACAAGTCCTATGGGTGCTTCTGGGAAGAAAATATAGCTCTGTGTGATGGGACTAACACACTACAAGTCCTATGGGTGCTTCTGGGAAGAAAATATAGCTCTGTGTAATGGGACTAACACACTACAAGTCCTATAGGTGCTTCTGGGAAGAAAATATAGGAGCTCTGTGTGATGGGACTAACACACTACAAGTCCTATGGGTGCTTCTGGGAAGAAAATATAGCTCTGTGTGATGGGACTAACACACTACAAGTCCTATGGGTGCTTCTGGGAAGAAAATATAGGAGCTCTGTGTGATGGGACTAACACACTACAAGTCCTATGGGTGCTTCTGGGAAGAAAATGTAGTGTGTTAGTCCCATCACACAGAGCTCCTATATTTTCTTCCCAGAAGCACCCATAGGACTTGTAGTGTGTTAGTGGCAGCAAACAGAGCTCCTATATTTCTTCCCAGAAGCACCCATAGGACTTGTAGTGTGTTAGTGGCAGCAAACAGAGCTATATTTTCTTCCCAGAAGCACCCCATAGGACTTGTAGTGTGTTAGTCCCATCACACAGAGCTCCTATAAGTCCTATGGGTGCTTCTGGGAAGAAAATATAGCTCTGTTTGCTGCCACTAACACACTACAAGTCCTATGGGTGCTTCTGGGAAGAAAATATAGGAGCTCTGTTTGCTGCCACTAACACACTACAAGTCCTATGGGTGCTTCTGGGAAGAAAATATAGGAGCTCTGTTTGCTGCCACTAACACGCTACAAGTCCTATGGGTGCTTCTGGGAAGAAAATATAGGAGCTCTGTTTGCTGCCACTAACACACTACAAGTCCTATGGGTGCTTCTGGGAAGAAAATATAGGAGCTCTGTTTGCTGCCACTAACACACTACAAGTCCTATGGGTGCTTCTGGGAAGAAAATATAGGAGCTCTGTGTGATGGGACTAACACACTACAAGTCCTATGGGTGCTTCTGGGAAGAAAATATAGGAGCTCTGTGTGATGGGACTAACACACTACAAGTCCTATGGGTGCTTCTGGGAAGAAAATATAGCTCTGTGTGATGGGACTAACACACTACAAGTCCTATGGGTGCTTCTGGGAAGAAAATATAGGAGCTCTGTGTGATGGGACTAACACACTACACTACAAGTCCTATGGGTGCTTCTGGGAAGAAAATATAGGAGCTCTGTGTGATGGGACTAACACACTACAAGTCCTATAGGTGCTTCTGGGAAGAAAATATAGGAGCTCTGTGTGATGGGACTAACACACTACAAGTCCTATGGGTGCTTCTGGGAAGAAAATATAGCTCTGTGTGATGGGACTAACACACTACAAGTCCTATAGGTGCTTCTGGGAAGAAAATATAGGAACTCTGTGTGATGGGACTAACACACTACAAGTCCTATAGGTGCTTCTGGGAAGAAAATATAGGAGCTCTGTTTGCTGCCACTAACACACTACAAGTCCTATGGGTGCTTCTGGGAAGAAAATATAGGAGCTCTGTTTGCTGCCACTAACACACTACAAGTCCTATGGGTGCTTTTGGGGTGCAGTGCTGTACTAACAGCACTGCGGTTGGTACTACTGAAATACTGTACTAACAGTAAGACACGCACCAGACTAATCCCCAGCAGCAGCTAAAAACACACTAACCAGCAGCAGCAATGGACGATCAATGACAGGTAGCAATGGTTTAGCAAAGTAGAGCAAATCTTTCTATAGGAATCTAGCAAAGAGTGACACAGAATCAGCCTGATCTCTCCTAAAGCCGGAACTCATGTGACCGGCGCCGACGGCGTGGCGGCCTTTTAAATGAGGGGGCGTGTACTAAAGCCCCTGAGCTGTAATTGGCTACAGGTGTCCTGCCTGTAGCCAATTATGGCTCTCCGAGTTTCCGGCGCTGTGATTTGGCCAAGCATGCGGGGTCACAGTGCATGCTTGGCCAATCATCAGCCAGCAATGCACTGCGCCGGCCGCGCCGGCCGCAATGCATTGCGGGGCCGCTCGCATCACACGAATGTGATGCGAGCGGCCAAAATAGTTCTGGGCTCGCCGAGCGAGCGAACACCCGGTG
Organism: Lithobates sylvaticus; assembly: GCA_028564925.1. NCBI lineage: Eukaryota > Metazoa > Chordata > Amphibia > Anura > Ranidae > Lithobates > Lithobates sylvaticus. Next base: position 132,498,815 of record CM053030.1, on the reverse strand, counting down.
TTTGATGCGAACATGGGTTCGCATCGAGCACCGGGCCCATCCCTAACCAGGACGGGTAGTCAGACCAAACCAGAGAAACAGGGGTCCAGAGATCAGCGTAAGTGGGTGCAACCAACAGGATCAGGAACCAGAAGGGAAGTCAGCCAGGCAAAAGTCTATCACAGGAAAATACAGCAGAGAGAGTCTGGATATGTTGACCATGACAAAGGCACAGACAATCTGATCCAGGGAGTTTATATAACCAGCAGCTCTAGCTGACGAGCAGAAGATGAAGACCAGGTAAGTCACTGTGGAATGAAGAGTCTTTGGCAATTAACCAACAGCTGAGCACAGAGCTCTGAGAAGGAAGAGCTGAGCCAAGCCCCGACACCCAGTTTCACAGAGCACCATAAGATACCACGGGGGCACCTCATGAGTGGTGTGCCCTTTCTGCTGTTGTTGTTTGGTATTTATTCACCACTGGGTTTTAAATTTTTTTGCTAAATAAATTAACAAAAAAAGACAGAAAATGTTGAAAAAAAAAAAAATGTTTTTCTTCATTTCTGTTATAAAATTTAGCAAAACATATAATTTCCTTGGTGAAAATAATCCAAATCAGTGTATATTCTTTAGTCTGTAGGAAAGTTATGGAGCCCACAAACTATGGTATATACAGTATATCTGAAAACTAACCAATCCCGATGTAGTGATGATGATCTCTTTTCTTGAGGCCCAAAAACGCCAGGACAGTACAAATACCCCCCAAATTACCCTTTTTGGAAAGTAAACAGTCCAATGTATTTCGTATTTCTTATTTCGAGGCATGGCAAGTTTGTAA
>CM053030.1:131637490-131872490 GCA_028564925.1 Lithobates sylvaticus | reverse complement strand
GGCTCGCATTATGGGATGGCATTATGTGCGCTGCCTTGTTAATACCTTCTTCTAATCCTGGCTATCCATGTGCCCTGGAAGGGATGTGGAAGATGTGGAATGGGAGGAGAGAGTCTGGCCAGTCAATTAGGGAGGATAGTCATTGCCATGCTCTTAGTTGCTGTGAATAATCGTGCCCTGGGAGGAGTGTGGGCTAGTTGGATGGATTATAACAGTTGGAGGAATAACTGATGACTTCTAAGTTAGTACATTGGCGGCGTTAGCGGAGCCTAGCTTGTCATTCTTCAGACTTTTTTTGCCACTTTTTTTTGGTTGAGAATCCTTTTGTGATCGTTGTCCCAGAGACATAGAGGGGGTCGTGTGATTTCCACCATGAGCAGCCCGGAGGTGATGGGGGGCAGAAGCTAGCATGTGTAACAATTGTCTTCATCCCTCTCTCTTCCCCAGGATCACAAAGGGAGAGATGCAGAGGGCGAGGAAATGGCAGGCAGTACTGGCCATCTCCTTATTACTGGTCACATCTTCAGTCCAGGCCATCAGTGAAGTGACAGCCAGCGACAGGAGAACTCTTCTAGATCTCATTGTGCACATTGGGGACAGTAGTAGCAGCAGCAGCAGAGAAAGTGCAAAAGTCATTACCAGGCGGTACAACGATGGTCCTGCTTATTCTGCTGAACGTGGCATTCAAAGACTGTCATCCAGGGAGAGATCAGCTTCATCTCCAAAGAGCAGCAGTAAGAGACACCCAGGTAAGTCCTCTGCTCACTGGGATCCTCGGATGTCTTTGCTCTGTCACCATCACCTTCTTCTTTTTTTTGTCATTACACCATGAAGTTTGGACGGTATAATCCAATCCCTAAGCCAGAGTTTTATCTCCCCTTAGAAAGCCCTCCGCACTCCTTAGACAGTCACTAATCGCTTTACAGGGAGAGGATGAGCAGATTTCATGCTGGGATCATGTCTGTCTACTTCCATTATACTGCCCTGGTTACACTGATTGTCAGCCAGTCCCTGCAAGGGACTCATTGATGTGTACAGACACAGCTCTCAGCCAGCACAGCTAAAGCAACTAACATTGATACATTGTATTTGTCAAAGCAGAACTTTTATTTTTTTATTTGTAAATAAAAGTTACGAAGTAAATCAAACATACTGGGGGATAAAATGTAAATCAAGCCAAAATGTTTTTCCTGGTTTTGGATAGAGCATTATTAGAACCCCTGTGAGGTTTTTACTGCTAGTTAGTATCAGTTAGGAGGCAAGGAAAAATCTCCACCACTAATACATACACATATATATATATATATATATATATATATATATATATATATATATATATATATTTATATATTTATACAGCATATTGCAGATTTTCACATTCAGATAAGTCCATGTCATTCACATCAGTCCATATAGGATGCATCACTAGAGGGATCACCAGCAGGAGGAAAGAGGTTCTGATTCCCCTATATAAGTCTTTAGTTATCACTAGAGGGATCCCCAGCAGGGGGAAGGAGGTCCTGATTCCTCTATTAAGATCTTAAGTTATCACTAGAAGGGTCACCAGCAGGAGGAAAGAGGTTCTGATTCCCCTATATAGTTCTTTAGCTATCGCTAGAGGGATCACCAGCAGGAGGAAAGAGGTTCTGATTCCCCTATATAGTTCTTTAGCTATCGCTAGAGGGATCACCAGCAGGAGGAAAGAGGTTCTGATTCCCCTATATAGTTCTTTAGCTATCGCTAGAGGGATCACCAGCAGGAGGAAGGAGGTCCTGATTCCCCTATATAGATCTTTAGTTATCGCTAGAGGGATCACCAGCATTAGGAAGGAGGTCCTGATTCCCCTATATAGATCTTTAGTTATCGCTAGAGGGATCACCAGCATTAGGAAGGAGGTCCTGATTCCCCTATATAGATCTTTAGTTATCGCTAGAGGGATCACCAGCAGGAGGAAGGAGGTCCTGATTCCCCTATATAGATCTTTAGTTATCATTAGAGGGATCACCAGCAGGAGGAAGGAGGTCCTGATTCCCCTATATAGATCTTTAGTTATCACTAGAGGGATCACCAGCAGGAGGAGGAGGTCCTGATTCCCCTATATAGATCTTTAGTTATCATTAGAGGGATCACCAGCAGGAGGAAGGAGGTCCTGATTCCCCTATATAGATCTTTAGTTATCACTAGAGGGATCACCAGCAGGAGGAAGGAGGTCCTGATTCCCCTATATAGATCTTTAGTTATCACTAGAGGGATCACCAGCAGGAGGAAGGAGGATCTGACCCCCCTATATAGATCTTTAGTTATCACTAGAGGGATCACCAGCAGGAGGAAGGAGGTCCTGATTCCCCTATATGGATCTTTAGTTATCACTAGAGGGATCACCAGCAGGGGGAGGAGGTCCTGATACCCCTATATAGATCTTTAGTTATCACTAGAGGGATCACCAGCAGGGGGGGGAGGTCCTGATACCCCTATATAGATCTTTAGTTATCACTAGAGGGATCCCCAGCAGGGGGAGGAGGTCCTGATACCCCTATATAGATCTTTAGATATCACTAGAGGGATCACCAGCAGGGGGAGGAGGTCCTGATACCCCTATATAGATCTTTAGTGAGATCTCATTTAGAATACTGTGTCCAATTCTGGAGACCTCACTTAGGGACAATTGTAGACACGCACCAGTGGCGTCACTAGGGTTGGTGTCACCCGGTGCGAAAAAAAAATGGTGTCACCCCCCAACTATAGTCCCCCCTCAGTACAGACCCCCCTTCACTAACTACAGACCCCCTCCCGCAATATAGATCCCCCTCCTTCACTACAGACCTCCCTCCATCAATATAGACCCCCCTCCCTCAGTATAAACCTCCTCCCTCAGTACAGACACCCCTTCAGTGCAGACCCCTCCATCAGTACAGACACCCCCACCTCGGTGCAGACAACCCCCCTTAGTGCAGACCCCCCTCAGTACCGACACCCCCCAGTGCAGACCCCCCAGCAGTACAGATACCCCTCTCAGTGCAGACCCCCCCAGCAGTACAGATACCCCTCTCAGTGCAGACCCCCCCAGCATTACAGACACCCCCCTCAGGACAGACATCCCCCTCAGTGCAGACCCCCCCCCCAGTGCAGACCCTCCAGCAGTACAGATACCCCCCCTTAGTACAGACCCCCTCAGTACAGACACCCCCCCAGTGCAGACCTCCCCAGCAGTACCGATACCCCCCAGCAGTGCAGACCCCCCAGCAGTACAGACACCCCCCAGTGCAGACCCCCCTCAGTACAGACATCCCCCTCAGTCCAGACCCCCAGTGCAGACCCCCCAGCAGTACAGACACCCCTCAGTACAGACACCCCCCAGTACAGACCCCCAGCAGTGCAGACCCCCCCAGCAGTACAGACACCCCTCCCTTAGTGCAGACCCCCCTCAGTACAGACACCCCCCAGAGCAGACCCCCCCCCCCAGCTGTACAGATATCCCCCCTAAGTGCAGACCACCCAGCAGTGCAGACCCCCCCAGTGCAGACCCCCCATTTTACAGAAACACCCCCAGTGCAAATCCCCCCAGTACGGACATTCCTCAATACAGACACCCCCCTTACAGACCTCAGATACAGACAGCGGTGTGTGTCCCTCGAGCTCCTCCTCCTCTGTGGATGTAAACAGAGAGGAGGGGGAGGCGGCTTCGTTCCTCTCCGCTGAGGGACACAGCCGCGGCGGCGGTGAGACACAGGGCGGCGGGCGGTGTTAGCGGTGCCGCTACGGCGCTACCCACGGGTGTCACCCCTTTGGCGGGTGTCACCCGGGTGCGGCGCGCACCCCCCGCACCCGGCTAACAACGCCACTGACACGCACCCACACTCACTCACTCAGGTTGAACTGGATGTACTGGTGTCTTTATTCAACCTTACTAACTATGTAACTTACAGAAAGATATTGATAAGATAGAACAAGTCCAGAGACGGGTAACAAAAATGGTGAAAGGTGTGGGGGATAAAACATATCGATAGTGACCTTAGGAACTTAATATGTACAGTCTGGAGAAAAGGAGGGAAAGAGGAGACATGATTGAAAGCTTTAAATATATCAAGGGAATAAGGTTCAGGAGGGCAGTTTTTTTAATATGAAACCAAAATTAAGACCTCAAACTAACTGGAGGGAAGTTTAAAACGAATCTTAGAAAATATTATTTTACTGAAAGGGTAGTTGATGCTTGGAATAAACTACCAGCAAAGGTAGTGAGATAGTCAACAGTAACATGCTTGGGATAAACATAGATCTATAGTCAGACAACAAAGTTGGGGGGGTGGGGGGGCGACTCAATGGACTACTTGGTTATTTTCTGCCTTCACTTTTCTATGTTTCTATATATAGCTTACCATCTAGGGTCTCTACCTCACATACATACACATACTAGGTCTCTCAACCATCAAAACACACTCCAGTGCTCAATACAACGCTCATTTGGTCTGGTGCATGAACCATCTACACCAAGGTGCTCCAGAGAGTATTTAGGTGCTCTGTGCTTCTTCAGGTGCAGCCCTCCACAGATGGGGAAATCCCCAGTCAACTGTAAAATAACACACACAATAGGGCATAACTCTGCATGTATTACCACCACACAATGTATTGAATCCCAAATAACAAATGGATACTCGCAAAAAAATCAACAGGCTTGTAACTCATATGTTTTAGCCTTGAGCGGTGAGTTCCATCACATCAATCTCCCTTTCTCAGAGCTGACAGAGCTCAGAGGAAGGGGGTTTGACTCCCAAAATGCGTTTGATTTCCAATCAGATGTTTTCGTGAAGGGACTCACCGCTTAAGGCTAAAGCATATGAGTTAAAAGCCTGTTGATTTTGTTTGTTTGTGAGTATCTATTTGTTATTAAAGATTCAATAAATTGTGTTGTGTTAATGCACAAGGAGTTGTGCCCTCTTGTGTGTGTTTTATACACATACTAGGGGCAATTTTAATAGGTGCTAATCAAAATTTAGCAGGTAGTCGTGGTTAGGAATTTGAACTGAGGACCCCAGTGTTGCAGGGCAAAGTGCTAAAAACGAAACTGCTGTGTTTTGCACACACACACACACATATATATATATATATATATATATATATATATATATATATATATATATATATATATATATATATGAACCAGTGAATTTGAATCCATCTATGGCCAAACAAGAGGAGTTGATATAATGATTGACTCCTCTCGAATGTAGCTGTAGATTAATTTTTGTTTGATCAGCACCTGCAGCCAGTCGCTTGTAGCGCTGATCAGTGAATTCTGACAGCAGAGGAGCCCCGCTGTCAGAATACAATAGTTCAGCAGGAAGGAATTCCTCCATCCAGCCCACTTGTGTGGATGGGGGAATCCGTTCAGCTTTTTTTCGATCAGCCTGCTGGCTGGCCAAAAAAAAATGGAATAATCTACAGCTGGCTTTAAGGCAAGCCATACATGGTTCAAATCTCGGCTGGTTCGGCAGGAACTGGCCAAGATTCAAACTGTTAATTGGCAGGCTGAATGTACCAAGTTGATCAATCGATCAACTTGGGTACAACCAGCCTGCTGGATTCTATTACGATTATCACTAGCTTCTACTGTAGCCAGTAGCGATAATCACTCTCTTCTCCTGGAGGGGATGGCTTCCCCCACCTGCAAGGAGCAGACAATAGCTCAGCAGGAGGCATTCCCCTGTCAGCACTGTCTGTGTTCCTGGAAAGAAGTTTGCACCGCGTACGGCCTGCCTAACTTTTGATTGCTGTCTATGTTGCGTATTTTCACTCACTTTCTGTCGGATAAATGATTGTTACTATAAACGTTAGGAAAAATCTCTCTAATGGAGCCCCAGATAGTTGTAAAAACTGGACAGGGATTCTAATCCTTCCCCAACTCTTAACAAAAACTTTAGGCTGGAAATACACTTTAAATTAGACCCCATAAAGTTATTATATTGTGTTTCAGTTGAGTAGGGGAGTGTAGATGTTTGATCTCAGCCTCGGGCAATATTACTCATTTCCTATATATCTCTTCATATATATCTTATATAGTTGATATAACTCCATGACATCAGGTCAAAAGATAGGCTTTCTCTCTATATAACTTCAGACCATCATACACACACACACAAAAAAAAAGAAGAAAAGCGTTCGACTATATGCACGCAACCATAAAAAATGCAATTCAAAGTGCAAAATGCGATTCATACTCTGCTTTTAGATTTATAACCATAAATAAGAAGAATCTGCTCCTGAGAACATGGGAGTTATGTGCCTACGCATCACATATACAGTACATAGATGCAAACAATGCATCCTGGGATTGAAAACAGAGCTGAAGTAGATTTAATGCAAAATGCATTTGCATCTTTGTGAGTTAAAAAGTATCTAAATGCAACCTTATACTGATTATTTGCGCAAGAACGTTTATGCCAGGAAAAGCAGGACTATAGAATCAGTAAAATTCCTATGGCCATGTGCATGTAGCCCTACGCTCTATATGACCCCTTGCACATGGACATAAGAAATCATTTACTAAGGTTCGTATGCATGATCTTGCTGACAGAAAGATCCTGAGTAAAAATCTAGGTATGGCCTCGCGTAAACATGCATATGCATGTATGAAATTCCTCTTCATCCTCTTCTAGCTGCCAGTGTTGTAATTTACTCATATAAACTCATATATACTTGCATATATATTACATTAAAAATACATTACTGTACTCAAAGAAAAAATGTTCCATTTCTTTTTTTTTTTTTTTTAATGTATCCATTATACCATAGACAGCAATGCACCTGTGTTCAGATCTTTTATGCCCCGTACACACGGTCATAAATTCCGACGGAAAATGTCCGATCGGACCATGTTGTCGGAAAATCCGCCCGTGTGTGGGCTCCATCTGACTTTTTCCGTCGGAATGTCCGACGGAAAAAATTTGAGAGCAGGATCTCAAATTTTCTGACAACAAAATCCTATCGGACTTTTTCCGATCGTGTGTCGAGAATTCCGACGGACAAAGTGCCACGCATGCTCAGATCAAATTATGAGACCAAAGCTATTGGCTACTAACGTGAACGTAGTCCCGTCGTAACGGACAAACGTCATCACGTTCAGAATGATCGGATTTTTCCGATAACTATGTCCGACCGTGTGTATGCAACACCAGTTTCGGACAAAGTCCGTCGGATCAGTTTCTGGTCAGTTTCCGGTGCAGAAAAAAAAATTAGAGCATGCTGCATTTTTTCCTGCACGGCTACAAGTGTTTTTTTTTACCCATGTGCAAGAGTCCTATAACCCCATCACATCAGATGAAAAGATAGCCTTACTTTTTATCCTCTAAGTTTAAAAGGATATTATTATTACATTCTTGTAAAGGTTGTAAATGAGCAAATAATAATAATATGTTTTATGATTTATGTGACTCCTACAATTTCTAGAGTGGTTAACCACTGTTCATGCTGTCCACAGTAGTAGGTCTATTAGACTGTAATTTGCCTGTCATTTAGAAAATCATTTGAATGGATATTTCCAAAAAAAGTTAAAACTGCTGTAATTTAGAAAATAATTTCAATGGATATTTCCAAAAAAAAGAAAAAATTTCTGTAATTTACAAGATCATTTGAATGGATTAAAAAAAAAAGTTAATCTGCTGAGAAGTTGTCAAATCACTTTGACCGACATTCATTTTTATTGTCCATCCTCAATTTATAAAGAGAGGAGCGGGTTAACATGGACTACTCCATAAAAAATACCATGTAACACCAAGACTGGTTAATGGACTATCTCGATACCCAATGATTTGAAGCAGATTAAAAAAAATATATATATAAAATTCAATATATTTATTAGAAAGATACAAGAAATACATTTATAACAAAGCGAACCAAGGCTTGCTATAACATAAGTACAAACGGTTTCAGCAGTACAACAATCAACACCCCATCAAGTAGGGGGGAAGAGTTGATGCAGATGCGAACGCTATCCTCAACTAGTTTTGCGACAAAGTCGCTTCTTCAGGAGGTTTCAAAGCCTCTAGAGGTAAATAAATGTATTCTCATAGTTACACAGATAATACACCATTTGATACTACAAGATTGTAGACAAGCTACCATATAATATAATTATAGGAGTTTTTTTACAAAGCAACAGCGTGACTCACCAATGCAAGCCCAAGGGGAGGTCAAAAGAGGCACAGGAGACACCCTGAGCGAGTGTCTCACCCGGGGCGAACACGGGAGGCAATAAAAATGGGAGGGACTGGAAATGGCTGAAAAAGTATAATGAAAATTATGAATAGATAGACCAGTGGTGTAGGGGCATTACTCGGGCACATGATCAAGGATTTAGACTATGGAAAACCCAGAAAAAGGGGGAAAAACGGAAAAGAAAAAGAGGGGAGTCAGAAGGGAAAAAGGAAGAAATAATATAAATATATTTTTTGTATCTTTCTAATAAATATATTGAATTTTATATTTTTTTCTAATCTGCTTCAAATTATTGGGTATCGAGATAATCCATTAACCAGTATTGGTGTTACATGGCATTTTTTATGGAGTAGTCCATGTTAACCCGCTCCTCTCTTTATCAAATCAATTAGGATGATGATACCCACCCCTACTTTCCATTCAAACACTATATGAGGCAACAGACTATCAGCAATTTATATACCTGGAATATGTTGTGACTGTTGTTTGATTTGTCAGCTTTAATTTGAACTTCATTGAATCTTCCCATCCACAACCAGCCTAAGAGAGCAATCAGATGTTCTCATGTAAGAGTAAAGTTAATAACCTAAAACAGTTTGTAAATAAGAAACTAAAAAGCACACTTAAAAGGCTACTGTAGGTCATCCCCTATTCAAGATGTTTGCACTGGCTTCAAAGGAAAAAAAGAACTAAAATTAGTTTCAGCTTTGTGCTTTTTAAGTAAAGGGCTGTTCAACAAATGACAATATTTTGTTGAAAGGCAGGATGACTTATTGGGAGCTTATTGCGCAGGCAATGATGTTTCTCATATAAAGGAATGAAGATCTGTGGAAAAGCCTTTGTGCTGAGTTGATGTCCTCTTTTTGTGATTTAGTTTGAAGCAAAAGCCAATAATGCTGGACTAGTTTCTGCCTCATTTGGTCAGAGCCCATGGTAGGGCTAGAAGAGGACAAGTCAATGATTACAGCCCTTCCCCCAGCCCATAGCTCAGTAGAAGGCACACCCAGTACATGACTCCGCAACAGTCAACTACCAGCTGAAATGAGGCAGAAGTATTTCCTCCTGTGTAATCCAAAACAAATACGTGTAGTCAGGCATCACAGCAATACAACTTGCTGCTCCTGAACTGTTGTAGAACAATATATTCCAGCATGCCATGTGACCATCACTGAGATCCAATATATTGGGACGTCTGCCTTTTCACGCACATGAACTTTAATGGTATCCCAGTCATAGTCCGTAGGGTTCAATATTGAGTTGGCCCTCCCAGTGCAGCTATAACAGCTTCAACTCATCTGGGAAGGCTGTCCACAAGGTTTAGGAAAGTGTCTATTGGAATGTTTGACCATTCTTCCAGAAGCGCATTTGTGAGGTCAGGCAATGATATGGCCGAGAAAGCCTGGCTTGCAGTCTCCGCTCTAATTCATCCCAAAGGTGTTCTATTGGGTTGAGGATAGGACTCTGTGCAAGGCCAGTCAAGTTCCTCCACCCCAAACTCGCTCATCCATGTCTTTATGGACCTTGCTGAGCTCAACCTGATAGAACACCTTTGGGATGAATTAGAGCAGAGACTGCTAGCCAGGCCTTCTCGTCTACATCAGTGCCTGACCTCACATAGTTACATTGTTACATAGTTAGTCAGGTTGAAAAAAGACACAAGTACATCTAGTTCAACCAATAAAAAAAAAAATTATACAATCCCATATACACAATCCTATACCACAGTTGATCCAGAGGAAGGTGAAAAACCCTAGAAAAGCATAATTCAATTTGCTACAGCAGGGGAAAAATTCCTTCCTGATCCCCGAGAGGCAATCGGATATTCCCTGAATCAACTTTACCTATAAATGTCAGTACCCATTTATATTATGTACATTTAGGAAAGAATCCAGCCTTTTTTTAAAGCAATCTACTGAGCTGGACAGAACCACCTCCGGAGGGAGTATATTCCACATTTTCAAGGCTCTTATTGTGAAGAAACCTTTCCGTATTTGGAGATTAAATATCTTTTCCTCTAGGCGTAAAGAGTGCCCCCTTGTCCTCTGTGATGACCTAAAAGTGAATAACTCAACACCAAGTTCACTATATGGACCCTTATGTATTTGTACATGTTGTTCATATCCCCCCTTAATCTCCTCTTCTCAAGAGAGAATACATTTTGTTCCCTAATTTATCCTCATAGCTGAGCTCCTCCATGCCTCTTATTAGTTTGGTTGCCCTTCTCTGCACTTTCTCCAGTTCCCCGATATCCTTTTTGTGAATTGGTGCTCAACACTGAACTGTATACTCCAGATGAGGTCTTACTAATGATTTGTACAGGGGCAAAATGATCCCCCCAATACAAGAAAGGATTTTGCTTGCTTTGGAAACTGCAGGTTGGCATTGCATGCTATTATTAAGCATATGATCTACCAAATCTCCCAGATCCTTTTCCACTATGGATCCCCCCAGTTGTACTCCCCCTATGTATGATGTATGCATATTCTTAGCCCCCAAGGGCATAACCTTACTATTATCAACATTAAACCTCATCTGCCACATAGTCGCCCAATTAAACAGTGCATTGAGGCAAAGACTGAAATTATACTTTTAATCCCAATCCACAGTCATCCCTCTGTCCAAGGTTTTACTTACCTCCTCAAAAACAAATACAGATTTGTTTGACAACTTCTGTCTTTCATGAATCCATGCTGTCTGTTGCTTAATAATAATAATAATAATAATAATAATAATAATAATAATAATAAAATATTTCACAAATGCGCTTCTGGAAGAATGGTCAAACATTCCCATAGACACACTCCTAAACCTTGTGGACTAAGACTGGGATGCCATTAAAGTTCATCTGTGTGTAAAGGCAGGTGTCCCAATACTTTTGGTAATATAGCGCATATAGGTTGCTGAAGGCTGTCATGGGTTGAAAGTCTATTGGCAAATGTTAAAAGGGGTGATCAAATCAACAAAATAGCAGAAAATCTCACAATTTGGGAATCTGTCCAATTAAGATTCATGAATTATTTGATTCTTTCCCTCACGTATGGGAGCTTTTTCACTTCAGAACGCAAGCATAAATGCAAGTGTCCATTTGAATTGACATACATGGTAAATTCAAGTGAAAACACCCAAAAGACAGGCTTGATTTTGAAGTAGAGGCTGGATGGTCATGTAGGAAAGTGAATGTTACCTCTGAAAAGTGTAGTGCCATTTTTTCATAAGGAATGAATGTTAGTGAGTGAATGTGTTGATATTGTGTTCACTTTGAATACCCAGACATGTTAACTAAAATCCACAACTGTGTATTCAAGGTGAACACAGATTTGCCTAATTCTGGCTTGCAGCACTGGGGTCTTCAGCTCCAATCCTGGTCAGGACACTATCTTCATGGAGTTTGCCGTACTTGAGTAATAGGGTTCGCAAAAGGGGGGATAAACAAAGATTTGCCCTGAGGTAAAGATTTTGTACTGGAAGTTGGCATTGTGGACACAATTTTGTGCTTGGAGGGGGATGTTTGAGGGAAAGATTATTTTGGGAGGAAGATTTGGAGAGGGGGGGGGGGATTTAGGGTGAATTTGCGCATTAATAGCTGTCCTAAAACAGGACTTTATTTTAGAGTAAAGAGTGGTGATGTGCCACATATGAAAACCAATCAAATTAGAGCTCTCAGTGCTACACGTGTAGGGTAGCTAAAGGCACGAGAAATCACTACATATCTCTCAACTTTGGGACTTGTGTTCAAAAGTGGACATGGCTAAATTGTGCTAAATATTGGGTATTGCTTAAAGAACCATGGTTAAATAGAGTATCTGCTAACATATTGTATACACTGTACACAATCTGAAGTCCTTTTACACCCCCCTAAAAAAATGAAGGGGAGAAAGTAGAGGGGTAAAATGGCCCGGGGTCAGTTTGATTTTGAACGTTCCAGAGTAAGGTGCCACTGTGAGGAAAATTTGTACTAAGTAGGTGGTGGGGTAAATTATAGTGCTCAGAGGGCGGTGACGTGAAAAATAGGGCTTAGCAAGGGAAACAATAGTTCCCAGTAAGAGCTGGGAGGGATTAAAGTGTCCAAGTGGGGTGGGGGGGGGGGGGGGTGTGGCAAGAGTTCTAAGAGGGGGATGGGGGAAACATTATTGTCCAGCTGAAGGTGAGGGAAACAGTGCCCACCAAGGAGTGGGGGAGAACAATAGTACCCAGCAGGGGGTGAGAGGGAACAATAGTGCCCAGAGATGGATTTGGGTGTATAATAGTGTCCAGCATGGAGAGGGAAGGACCAACAATGACCAGTTAGGGGTGGAGAAGAACAATAGTTCCCAGTGCAGGGTAGAGAAGAACAATAGAGTCCAAGGGATGGTAGAGGAAAACAGTAGTTCCCAGTGAGGAGTAGTTAAGAACAATACTACCTAGTGTGGGGTGGAGAGAACAATAGTGCTCAGCAAAGGTTGAGGTGGAACCATATTGCTCAGGGGGAGTGATGAGAAAATAGTGCCCAGCGAGGGGTAAAGGGAAACAATAGTACCCCGCAGGGTGTGGCGAATATTAATGATGTCAATGGCAGGAGGGACAGCATTAGTGCCTATGAGGGGTGGAGGAGAACACTAGTGCCCAATGGTAAACATTGGTATCAGTGGAAAATACTTAAGTTTTTCTGTATCTCACACTGCTGCTCTTTTCCTCCCCCTATTGCAGGTACTATGCAGACTCTGTTGGGGATCACTCTGCCCCAGCTGCAATAGGGCTGGAGCTGGGTTTTGAAAAAAATGCTTTAGCACGCAGCTCTGGGACAAAGCCTGTACTTGCTTGACACTAGCATTGTCTAGTCGTATTGGAGACCTGCTGATTGGGTTGCGTGCAACTGTCATGTTTTTTCTCACCGGTTTCCTGATCCTATTGCCTGAGGGCAGATCATACATGCAATCTAGTTGGTCTATAGGCATCGTAAAGGATAACAATACTTTTATAATACATTGACCTATTTGAAACCCTTTGCTCTCCCTGTGCCTTTTTAAAACATTAGATGTTGTTTGTTTGGTATTTGGTAAGCATGGGTGTTTTAAAGAAGAGCATTAACCATTTTATGTATTACAAGTATTTATATAGCACTGACCGTTCATGCTGTGCTTTACATATTGTACATGCACATCAGCCCCTGTCCTCAAGTAGCTTACAATACAAGGTCCCTACCCCACATGCATATATATACTTTACATACTAGGGCCAATTTAGAAAGGAGTCAGTTAACCTACCGGCATGTGTTTTGGAGTATGGGAGACTCAAACAAGCACAGAGAGAACATTCAAACTGTCCGTAGTGTCCTAAATGGGATTTGAACCAAGGAGGCCAACAAGAAGTAGTCCATGTGTCTTGTTTAGTTGCAACTACAGACCTCAGAACAGTGGGTAAGCTCATACATGGCCAATGTCAGGGTGGGAACTTTGCCTCTGATCTGGTAGGTCTGCCCCTAGTCTGCAAGCAGGGTCTATAAGGAAAAGAGCACACATGTGCAGTAGGCTGGGGCCTTTTTTTGAGATTGCCTACTGACCAGACATATATATATATATATATATATATATATATATATATATATATATATATATATATTTACACACACACACACACACACACACACAGTGCTTTGAAAAAGTATTCACACCCCTTGAGATTTTCTACATTTTGTTATGTTACAACCAGAAACGTAAATGTATTTTATTTGGATTTTATGTGATAGACCAACACAAATTGCCACATATTTGTGGGGTGGAAAGAAAATGATAAATGTTTTTCAAAATTGTTTACAAATAAATATTTAAAAAATGTGGCATGCATTTGTATTCAGCCCCCCTGAGACAATACTTTTTAGAACCACCTTTTGCTGCAATTACCCAAAAAGACTTGCAGCTGTATGTCTCTACAAGCTTTGCAAATCTAGAGAGTGAAATTTGTGCCCATTCTTCTTTGCAAAATAACTCAAGCTCTGTCAGATTGTATGGAGAGTGTCTGTGAACAGCAATTTTCAAGTCTTGCCACAGATTGTCAATTGGATTTAGGTCTGGACTTTGACTGGGCCATTCTAACACATGAATATGCTTTGAGAAAAAAACATTCCATTGTATCTCTGGCTGTATGTTTAGGGTCATTGTCCTGCCCCAGTCTCAAGTCTTTTGCAGACGCTAACAGGTTTTCTTCTAAGATTGCCCTGTATTTGGTTCCATCCTTCTTCTCATCAACTCTGACCAGTTTCCCTCTCCCTGCTGAAGAAAATCCCTACAACATGATGCTGCCAACACCATGTTTCACAGTGGGGATGGTGTGTTCAGGGTAATGTGCAGTGTTAGTTTTCGGCCACACATATTGTTTTCTTTTTAGGCCAAAAAGTTAAATTCGGTCTCATCTGATCAGAGCACCCTCTTCCACGTGTTTGCTGTGTCCCCCACATGGCTTCTCGCACACTGCAAACAGGACTTCTTATGGATTTCTTTCAACAATGGCTTTCCATAAAGGCCAGATTTGTTGGGTGCACGACTAATAGTTGTCCTGTGGATAGATTTTCACACCTGAGCTGTGGATCTCTGCAGCTCCTCCAGAGTTACCATGGGCCTCTTGGCTGCTTCTCTGATTAATGCTCTGATTGATGCTCTCCTTTCTCAGCCTGTCAGTTTAGGTGGATGGTCAGGTCTTGGTAGGTTTACAGTTGTGCCTTACTCTTTCCATTTTCAGATGAAGGATTGAACAGTGCTCCGGATGTTCAAAGTTTGGGATTTTTTCTATAACCTAACCCTGCTTTAAACTTCTCCACAACTTTATCCCTGACCTGTTTGGTGCGTTCATTTGTTTTCCTGTTGCTGTTTGTTCACTAAGGTTCTCTAACAAACCTCTGAGGGCTTCACAGAACAGCTGTATTTATACTGAGATTAAATTAAACACAGGTGGACTCTATTTACTAATTAGGTGACTTCTGAAGGCAATTGGTTCCACTAGATTTTAGTTAGGGGTATCAGAGTAAAGAGGGCTGAATACAAATGCACGCCACACTTTTTTAGATATTTATTTGTAAAAAATGTTGAAAACCCTTTATTATTTTCCTTCCACTTCACAATTACTTTGTGTTGGGCTATCACATAAAATACATTTACGGTACAAATAGAAGAGTGGGTCTCCCCAATATACAGACAGTAATAAATTGATCAAGGTGACTTATTCTCTCCAACTCTATCCAAAATTAAAAAAGCTTTGCCTGGAGATGCATTTAATTCCCCTTTTAAATGTAACTATGATAAGTACCTGGCTTTGATTTATCAGCCTTCTGTACATTCCCTTTATAGTATGGAGAGGGAAAGGGAGTAATGGGCATCGCTAGATCATTAGGGCCAATCAGGCGTGCTGCATACACATAGGTTGACAAGGAACTTGCAGGAGAAACCTGCTACTGCATCTTCACCATTCATTCATAAGCTGAAAGCAGGGGGTGACCAAGCTGTACTTTTTGACCACGGTATGAAGCTTCTGGTCACAAACATTAGCAAGCTTTGCAGGGTTGTATTAATATCATGACTCAATGTACAGAAATGCAAATCCTTTGGCAAGTAAAGTGCATCCCACATATGTATTTCAACTATGTATTTAGCTGTTTGCCTGGAGTTAAACAAGGGGTTACTTCATGGAAAATCCCATGCTAGAATAAATTACTTAAAGTTAGGAAAGTTATGTGCATTAATCCTACAGACATATGGAGTTTTTAGTACTATTTTATGCAAATACTGTGCAGACACAAGGTCCAGTCAAACTGGGCCCTCTTCACAAATTACCTACTATTAGTAGGTGTAAAATCTACCAGTAAAGAAAAAAGTTAGGGTCTTAACTTAACCTCACCCGTCTTCTGACCATGGTCATGGCTGTCTTTAATATTGACTGACTAAAATCTCCAGGAGAAGATGCTCATGCAAAGGAATGGTGTCATTTTGCCTCCTCTACATTGCCCAGAAATCTTCTTGATAGGATGGTGATTTTCAGTGAGAGACAGGGGTGGGTTAAGTATAATTTAAATCTTAAAGTACATTTCACACCTACTAATAGTCTGTGATTTAAGTGGGAGGGGGCCTGGACAGTATAGGTGGACCTTACATTTTTTTGCCAGGACGTCTTTATATAGTTCACACTAGGTGCATGAAATTGTCTATGCCATGTACTAAAATTTCATATGTCTGTAAAATAAATGCATCTAACTTTGCAAAGTCACATAATCTTGTGATTTTGCATGAAGAGGTCTTTTCTTTAAAGTTTACCCTCGTCCTGCCTGCCCCGGTGTCCAATGCCGGGAGACAGGAAAGATGAGCAGATCATGTGACCACTGTGATTGGCTGTCACTGTAATCACATAATTGGGAGTCAATAGTCATTAGCGGGGACCAGGAGCTGTCTTTCACAGCTTAGCCTCTGGGCTGGGGTACAGTGAGCATGCTCTCATCACTGAAAAATCATCCAACCAGCAATGCCCATGTGTGGCGTGTGGGCGTTAAAGCTCATTCTTTTGCAACTGCACATATGTGTTTGTTAGGCATAAGGTGATTAACTTCAAACAAACAACTAAGCAAATAAAACAAATAAAAACTGGGACGTTTTTGGTTGCCAAAGAGTTTGTGTTTCTGTACATTGAGTCTACTCTACAGCCGTAGGCTTTGTTTTCTAAAATACTTGTAAGAAAAGACCGATGGAGAAAATGAAATGTTGTTTCAAGTGGTGAAATCATCTGTGAACAGTTTTTTCTTTAGATACAACTTAGCTACCATTTTAAGGAGCTCTTATGTTGGTTTGTGAAATGATTTAGTTTAGAATATTGAATCAAATTTGGCTTTTTGTATACATGAATGACATATGAAGCAGTATTTATATAAAGTTGTATTTAATAAATATTTTGGCCATGTGGTTATATTAGATGAAATGATGTCACAAGAATGCCCGTCCCTTTGAGTATGTGCAGCGGGGTGGTGAATTTCTGGGTTCAAACCGAACCCAATCCCTATTTGGATCTCTAATAGTCAAAAAGGAAAAGTTCTGCACTTATCACAACTGCTCATGTCCTATGTGGCTCATTTGGGACAATTTATATAAAGTGAACTTGACCTCAAAAAGTGAAGATTTGTTGTGTTAAAGGTGACATTTAGATATGGTTTTGTGCCTATGTAGTACCCTAAAATATTTACCTCTGTTTGAATTCCTTATGAAAAATAGCTGTGTTCTTCCTGGCGTGTGAATATGCCTAGACACCCTGTCACGTACCTGACCAAGGGTGAAGTGATGCAGCTGAGAGCAGAGGGTACCCCTGAGGGTAATAACAGAGGGTGCTGCGTCCAAAGAAGCACGGTTTGCCAGCGATGTAGTTGCCTGGTGGGTCCAGATAAAAGGACACCTGAGATCAGGGAAGTCAGACAAGGCAGGTGACTCTCTGGAAGAGCTAGCAGTTCTTGACAGCTGGGCTGAGCAGGAAGCAAAGTCAGAAACAAAAGCCAGGTTCAAACACAGGAGGTCAATCAGGAATGGAGGCAGGAGTGTGGTGAAGATAAAGCCAGGGTCAAACACAGGAAAGGAGGCAGTAGCAAGTCCATGGAAGCAAGCTGGGGTCAGAACCAGGAGAGAAGCCAGAATGGGTCAGGTGCAAGTCAGGTTAGTAATGGGTAATCCAAGCAGAGTAGCAAACACAGGAACACAGGATACAAAGGCTGACGATAATCCAGCAACTGATGAACAGAACTGCAGTCCTTGTAAGGGCCACTGGGCCTTGCGTGCGCCCTCATGCACACAGATGATCCAATGCGCGCTGCATGCCGGTGCACACGGATGTGCATATTTGCCAGGTCTGATACTTTCCCTGACACACCCTGTGCCTACACTCTTTTAGTTGTATATTTGCACTGTGAGAATGCTGCTTTTGACTCAGAAGATTTTTATGATGTCTCTACAATGCTGCTCACTGTTTTTGCTGGAAGCTCTGACAAAACCTACCTCTACACAGAGATGCATTGCAGATTAAAGCATGGTAAGTCAGTAATGGGGAAATTATCATCTTCAGAGAGTCCTTATGCAATACTGGCCTCTGACTTTTTTGAATACAGCTTCCGGAGTTCAGTTAAATGTTTTACATGCCATGGGCCTCATATGATTACACTCCGTTCCACCAAAGAAAAACCTTAGCAAATGAATATGATTTGGAAAAGTCATGGGGGAAGCTGTACCCATGTTAGATTTTAGCAGAATATATTTAAAATGGCTCTTCTGGAGATAATTTGCATTTTGCCACACTTAGGCCTCCTTCACATGGCAATTGCCTGTGTACTCTGGATTCCAGTGGGAAGAATCAGCAGATTCTTGCGGCTGAATTGACAGATGTATAAAAATAGTGGCAGCTGTTCAGCCTGTACAAAGTAATGACAGGCTGACAGCAGCTGTTGTATGTTGGCGTGAGGAGGGAAGAGGTCCTTCTTCGACTACACCAAGTGTGTGGGCAGAGTTTTCTTACCCTGGACGCAGTGGTACCTTTTGCACTGAGCATGCTCACCAATGACTGGAACCAGGCGGAAACTGTAGTCATGTGAAACATCAAACATTAAGGCAGTTCCCTGACTTAGAGATGATCCTTCACTGCGTGCAGTAATAAAATGCAGAGTTCCTCTGAAAAGCAACTTGTCCTATATCACTACACACTGTAACTTGTATGTTTGCATTAGGAGGGACGTGCGGAGCCTGCGCCAACTCCACCATACCTCGGTTACCTCACTCCCTGTAACAGAATGGACCTCATACGTGCTCTCACACAACTCTTTCCTCCATGTACCATGTCATCAGGCCATAGATCTCCATAATGCTAGTTTGCTCACAGTTACCATGGGAGATGAACCGCTAGAGAGGGGGCCAGAACATCAACCCCCTCACTACCAGAGGACCTGTCACCTTACCAGGTACCTCGCTTAACACCTGTTTCCTATAGCTTGTTTCTTGACTTGGTTACTCAGAGCAACTACACTCTTCTTCCTGAGCCTTGCCAAGTTAACCTTTTGTAGCAATGTTACTTCATACCTCATAGTGCTTCACAGACCCAGGTTCTTTTGGAATACATGCAAACAGCGATGGCTGCTGTCAGCCTGTCATTATTAGTACAGCCTGAGTGTTCACAGTTATTTACATACGCCTGTTATCCCCATTGCAGAATAGGGGAGAGGATTGACTTTCCAAGCTCATGTTCAGATAACTCTATAATCTTGAAACTCATAAGGATGTCTAAAGGCACCTCTAGGTACCTTTGTTTTACTCATGCAAAAATTGGTATAAAAAATGGAAGTGGTTCTAAAGGCCAAAGGTTTTTTACCCTAATGCATATGCATGAAGTTAAAAAAACCTTCTGTGTGCAGCACCCTCCCCCCCAACCACCCCAATCCTTACCTGAGCCACCTCTAATCCAGCGATGTTCATGATATGTTCATTGGCTGAGACAGCAGTGGGGGGCATATTGGCTCCTACTGCTGTCAATCACAGCCAGTGAGCCAATGAGGAGAGAGCAGGGGTGGGGGGGCCGTGTCGCTGCGCTATATGTCTTATGGATGCATAGAGCAGAGGTTTGGGAGTGACCACGTAGTGGTGCCCCCAGGGAAAGCAGCTTTCTCTGGTGGCACTGTTTGAGGGGGGGAGGGGGCAAGAGCACTGGCGGGGACGCAAAAAGAGGATCTGAGCTGCTTTGCGCAAAACTACTGCACAGAGCATGTAAGTATAACATGTTTTTATAAAAAAAATAAAAATATAAACTAATCTTTAATATCTCTTTAAGGTATAGAATATACTGTATATGATAATGGTGTAAAGACAGTATTTCTATGACTGTGTGACCAACTCAGTGTGTGAGCTACAAGTAAGAAAGGTGAGACTTTACAAAACTGTAACCCCTAATAGAAGAGATTCAGGACTGGACATTTTTTGCCTTCTAGCAAAATCCAGTGTTAGATCTTGAAAACACTCATGATTAGTTTGCCTCTTTTGTCACAATATTTCAAAGTCTAATTACACAGATGATTTCAAGATTGAATTTACCAATTTGACTCTTTAGTTTGGCACTAGTTTTTAAAGTTTTGTTGTATTAGATTAACACTGATTATAATAATAAAGCTACAAAACTGGATTTTTTTTGGTTTGCCTAAAAAGTACTGCAATCACTAGGGTTCGCTTACTCAGCGCTGCCACCAATCACAGTATGCCTTGTATTTTTTTAATGAATAAAAGCTGTTCTCTAAATGGATCAACTGGAGAGGCAGGGCGGTAATGTCAAGATCTTCCACTCTGAGAATGCCTTGTATTCATAAAAAAAAAAAACATACAGGGCATTTTCCTGT
Organism: Lithobates sylvaticus; assembly: GCA_028564925.1. Classification (NCBI taxonomy): domain Eukaryota; kingdom Metazoa; phylum Chordata; class Amphibia; order Anura; family Ranidae; genus Lithobates; species Lithobates sylvaticus. The sequence continues at coordinate 131,851,909 of CM053030.1, read as the reverse complement.
GGTTACTAGTACCAACTATTACGGTGATTTGCAACTTCCACAGTAGTCACTAAAGTATGAGATATGGATATGAAGAGGGCCGCTGGGTTTTGTGTCCCCCTATTCTTGCACAGCCAGGCAACATGCATTTTCCAACTTACACACTGAGACAGTAAACCAATCCATGGGCTTGCTTTTGTTGTTATTTTTTTTATTGAGGGAAAACAACTTGGATGGGGATAAGGGATTATGGGATGTCCAACTTGACTTGGTAGAACAACTTGAAGACAAATCTCCTTCTCTATGTTCACAAAAAAAAGCAGATCCTGCACTGTACTCCCTTCAGAATAATAGCAGTCTCAGTAGCAAAGTTTCCTCTTTCAGGATCTCTCTGTCCCTTGGGGTGAATAGCAAAGTCTCCACACTCACTCAATGAAGTTAGCAGAGTATCAGCTGTATGCAGGAGCACTGTGTCCCCTTGGTATTAATAGTAAAGTTCCAGACTGTATGCAGGAGCACTGTGTCCCCTTGGTATTAATAGCAAATTTCCAGACTGTATGCAGGAGCACTGTGTCCCCTTGATATTAATAGCAAAGTTCCAGACTGTATGCAGAAGCACTGTGTCCCCTTGGTATTGATAGCAAAGTTCCAGACTGTATGCAGAAGCACTGTGTCCCCTTGGTATTGATAGCAAAGTTCCAGACTGTATGCGGGAGCACTGTGTCCCCCTGGTAGAAATAGCAAAGTTCCAGACTGTATGCAGGAGCACTGTGTCCCCCTGGTAGAAATAGCAAAGTTCCAGACTGTATGCAGGAGCACTGTGTCCCCCTGGTAGAAATAGCAAAGTTCCAGACTGTATGCGGGAGCACTGTGTCCCCCTGGTAGAAATAGCAAAGTTCCAGACTGTATGCGGGAGCACTGTGTCCCCCTGGTAGAAATAGCAAAGTTCCAGACTGTATGCAGGAGCACTGTGTCCCCCTGGTAGAAATAGCAAAGTTCCAAACTGTATGCAGAAGCACTGTGTCCCCTTGGTATTGATAGCAAAGTTCCAGACTGTATGCGGGAGCACTGTGTCCCCCTGGTAGAAATAGCAAAGTTCCAGACTGTATGCAGGAGCACTGTGTCCCCCTGGTAGAAATAGCAAAGTTCCAGACTGTATGCAGGAGCACTGTGTCCCCCTGGTAGAAATAGCAAAGTTCCAGACTGTATGCGGGAGCACTGTGTCCCCCTGGTAGAAATAGCAAAGTTCCAGACTGTATGCGGGAGCACTGTGTCCCCCTGGTAGAAATAGCAAAGTTCCAGACTGTATGCAGGAGCACTGTGTCCCCCTGGTAGAAATAGCAAAGTTCCAAACTGTATGCAGGAGCACTGTGTCCCTCTGGTAGAAATAGCAAAGTTCCAGACTGTATGCAGGAGCACTGTGTCCCCCTGGTAGAAATAGCAAAGTTCCAGACTGTATGCAGGAGCACTGTGTCCCTCTGGTAGAAATAGCAAAGTTCCAGACTGTATGCAGGAGCACTGTGTCCCCCTGGTAGAAATAGCAAAGTTCCAGACTGTATGCTGGAGCACTGTGTCCCCCTGGTAGAAATAGCAAAGTTCCAGACTGTATGCAGGAGCACTGTGTCCCCCTGGTAGAAATAGCAAAGTTCCAGACTGTATGCAGGCGCACTGTGTCTCCTTAGTAGTCCCAACACTTGCAGAAAATACCAGTCCACCTGGCTGCCTTGAAAAATGTCCCAGAGGGGGCGTGGCCTGGACATGGCTGAGTGAGGACGCAAGTCTACAGAGCTCCCGGCCTGACCCGTCCTAAACCAGCTTTGAAGCAACGAAACACCGCCCAAAAGACCCGGGATGTACTCGGCTGGAAAGCGGAGAGCCCAAAACATAAAACGCGGAGCCCCGAACCCGAGGAGGACCGAAGACATTCAGAGGTACCTCACCAACCCCAAGGCCTCACCGGTCCTCAAGATGGCGGACGCCACGAGGCACAGCACACAGAGCGCCCTGAGCACGCCGACCTCCCCTACCCGGAGTTTACCCGTGCGAGTCCCGGACAACGAATATACCCTGCCAGACATGTTCCGGTCTGACACCAACCCACAGGAAAGTCAGCCGAATCACTCCCCGCTGACGCTGAGGGCAGACGCCGAACTAAGAGCGCTGTTGCAGGCCCTACCTTCGAGGGCAGACATTGAGGCGATCGTCGGCAAAACAGAGGCGACTCTACGGCAGGACATGACTATAATGAGACAAGAGGTCCAAGCCCTTACGGACCGAGTAGGGACCGGAGAGGAGACCATGTCCACGATGGAGCAAAGGCTGGCAGCTGTAGAGGCAACGCAAGCGGCACAAGCAGACATGCTGAGAGCCCAGCAGCTAAGGTTGGAGGAGGCCGAGGACCGCAGCAGACGCAACAACCTCAGGATACGTGGTCTTCCAGAGGCAACGGGCTCCGAGGACCTAATAGAAACCACCCTGGCTATATTTAGGGAAGTCTCAGGAGATTTATACCCAGCCAACCTATCCTTTGACCGGATCCACAGGGCCTTGAGCCCCCGCTCACCGGACACCGACAGACCGAGGGACGTGATCTGCAAGATACATCAATACGCCCATAAAGAAACGATTCTGCGAGCGGCATGGGAGAAGAGGAACATATCGTTCGATGGAGCCGAAATCAAAATAATGCCGGACCTTTCCAGACAAACTCTGCAACGGAGAGCCCTTCTCAAGCCACTACTATCAGCAGCACGAGACGCGGGCCTGACCTACAGATGGGGTTTCCCCATCTCTGTAACTTTTAAAAAGGCACAACACGCTCTCACCCTCCGGACACCAGCAGACCTCCCGGCACTGTTTGAATTCCTGGAAACCGACCCTATAGACGTTCCAGACTGGCTGCAGATTCTCCAGAACCCCCCCTCGAGAACCGGACCAGCAAGAGTGAGAAGAGCGGGATCCCCAAGGCCCCAGAGGACCAGGAACAGACAGCGGTACATACCGGGAGGAGCACCGAGAGAAGACTAAAGAAAGCCGATCGCCACCCCGCACGAACAACACACGGTACCCCGACTACAGAATCTCCCCCACCACAGCGGTTGATGCTCACCGAACACTCTCCCTCACCTGAGGTAAGCAACTCTTACGTACTCACCCCACCGCCTGGCCCGCCGGCTCTGCCTACCCCCCCTCTCCTGCCATTTGACTTTTGGTTTTCCACCCTAACTTTCCGGAACCCGGGCAAACCTTGAGACCGGGATTAGCCCTCCTCAGAGTCATCCCGCATTAGAACAGGGGCGAGGAGACCCCCCCTCACACGTTGGATACCTGACCAGGTCACTGGGGTGTTACAGAGGGGGAGGGGGGGGGCCGGGTGGGGAGCTGCACCATCACCCAAGAGAACTCCATTCCTAAGGGGTCGGAACCTAGAGACGCTCGCAACCCTTGAGAGCGAGGACAAACAGTACCCCACGAACCGTCAGAAGGAATGATGGGTGTAGCACCACACAAGGGGATAGTAACCCCCAGAAGGGGGCAAAAGAGACGCATGCCCGGGGGAATGGTGACCACGGGAGAAGTGGGGAAGCGGGAGGGCTCAACTGTTAAACAGGGAGGGCACAGGGGGATACATATTTGCCATAAAATAAGGGGTATTGTATTCCGAAAGGTACCAACCTGGTTATCACATGATTAAAAAGTCATCCCCTGGAGGAAACCAGGGGAGACTTCAAGGAGACACAAGGGTACAGTATACTTCTACGCGGGGTTTGTTATAATTGTTATACTTGTTCTACATGGTTTACAGGTTTCTGGTTTTATATTGCACTAATGGTGGATGTAAAGTTATATTGTTCTATTACATAGACGGTACAAGAGCAAAGGGTTACACATCTAAAACACCAAGCTGAGGAGGATGGGTTGGGACCCGGGGGTTCTACCCTGGTCTACTCCATCCTCTACCCCCCAATAGGACGGAGCGAATATCCTAGCAACGGCTAGGATACGCTTCACTGCAAAGTTAATTTGACTTGCACTTAGTCAACTAAACGAATAGATCTTAGTTATCTACCCGTTTGGTCATAAGGAGGTGAACTTCACCTCGCTATATCTTTCTCTATCTTTCTTCCTTCTGACTTTCTCCTCGACCTCTCTCCACACCCCCCCCCCCTCACCCGCCACACCCCGAACCTCCTTCAAAACCCCCCCCCCCCCACCCAAAACACAATGGACACAATTAATATCTACTCATTGAATGCCAAGGGATTAAATATACCCGAAAAAAGACGAATGTTAGTAAACGACCTTAAAAGAGCCCAAACTGATGTGGCATTTATACAAGAAACTCATTTTAGAACAGGTAACCCTACATGCCTCCAAAGCAGACTCTCCCCACACACATACCATGCCACCAACTCGGAGGCCAAATCCAAGGGGGTCTCCATACTAATATCGGGAACAGTCCCATGGACGAACAGCGCTACACTAGCGGACACCGCAGGCAGGTACCTATTTATTAAAGGCACACTACGAGGCTCGAAAGTGACCCTGGCCACTATATATGCCCCTAATGACCGACAAGACCTCTTCCTAAACCGTACGCTGAAATTACTTAGTGACTTTAGAGAAGGCCAGCTGATACTGGGAGGGGATTTTAATATTCCCCTGACTCCGACACTGGACACATCTTCCAAAACCTCATCAATACGCAAAGGTACACACAAGCGGATAACACAAATCTTACATGACAACCAACTCATAGATACATGGAGACTCCTCCACACAGGAGAAAGAGACTACACTTTCTTCTCGGCCCCACATAAAGTATATTCAAGGATAGACTACTACTTTGTCCCACATAATCAGCTAGAGGCGATCCAGAAGGCCGAGATAGGGAATATTACGTGGTCAGACCACGCCCCCATAACCATGCGGTACTGCCTATCATCGACCCAGACCTCCAGATCCAGATTCTGGAGACTGAACGAAAGCCTTCTACAAATACCCGACGTCCTGACAGACGTACAGAAGGAAATAAAACAATACTTCCAAATCAACAACACTGAAGACTGCGACCCGGGTATTCTCTGGGAGGCACATAAGACAGTGGTTAGAGGGATATTGATCAAACACGGGACACACATTAAAAAGAAAAAAGAACAACTTCTACTTGACCTCTTACAGAAGATACACATAACAGAATCACAACACAAAAAGACCCCGGTCCCCTCAATGGAAATAGAACTAGCGACCCTTAGAAAACAAGTCGTAGACCTACTAGAATATAGGGCCAAGGCGGCACTACAGCGGTGCAAGAAAATATCATACGAATCGGGAAACAAGTGCGGGCGACAACTAGCCAGGGCGGTTAAAACCCAACGACTCAACACATACATCCCGCAGATAGTGAACACAAGAGGACAGAAAAAGACCACACCAACCCAAATAGCAGAAGAATTCAGGGAGTACTATGCCACTCTTTACAACCTCCCAAAGGGCTCACAGACAGAAAACACACTACAGGACTACATCACAGCCGCACAGATCCCCCAACTCCCCCCAGAAGCCAGGACGGAACTTGAAGCTCCCATCACATTAGAGGAACTACAGCAGGCAATAGGGGGAACGAAGTCAGGCAAAGCACCAGGCCCCGATGGGTTTACCCTGCAATACTTCCAGACCCTCCTACCACTACTAGGTACACACATGCTGAAAATGTTCAACAGTCTAGGAGAAGGGAAAATGCCACCCAAAGACACCCTGAGGGCACATATATCTCTAATACCGAAAGAGGGCAAAGACCCTGCGACATGCGGCAGCTACAGGCCCATTTCGCTCCTAAACACGGACCTGAAATTGTTTACTAAGATTATGGCCAATAGATTGACCCAGTTTATGCCGGACCTAATACACCTGGACCAAGTGGGGTTTATCCCGGCCCGCGAGGCTAGGGATAACACCACAAAAGTGATAAATCTTATACATACAGTCACCGAATCCAAAACCCCGTGCGTACTTCTCAGCACAGACGCTGAGAAGGCGTTCGACCGAGTGAACTGGGAGTTCATGACGTCAGTACTCAGACACATAGGCATAGGAAATAGAATGATGCACTGGATTCGTAGCATCTACTCCATACCCACAGCGCAAGTAAAGGCCAATGGCACTCTGTCGAGCACATTCCCGATTACGAACGGGACTAGACAAGGCTGCCCACTGTCCCCCCTTCTATATGCCCTGGTACTGGAGCCCTTCTTATGTACGGTGAGATCCAACCCCGACATCACTGGGGTGACAATAAACAAATCCCAATACAAAATAGCTGCGTATGCAGATGACCTCATGTTCGTACTCACCAACCCTGCGATCTCGTTACCTAACCTTCTCAGAGAGTTTGACAAATACGGGCAACTAGCCAACCTAAAAATTAACTTCGACAAGTCAGAAGCGATGGGACTTAACTTACCACCAAAGAACTCAGAGTTACTGAAGTCACAATTCAAATTCAAGTGGTCAGACTCATCCCTTAAATATCTAGGTACCCAGATCCCTAAAGACCTAAAGCGTACCTTCGAGTTAAACTTCCCACCACTACTGACTAGAACTAGATCGTTGCTGGAAGACTGGACCAAAGGGCTTCACTCATGGTTTGGCAGATGTAACTTACTCAAAATGACAATACTCCCCAAGTTCCTATACCTAATCCAAGCACTGCCGATTCAGATCCCATCCCATTACTTCAGGCAAATACACTCCATCTTCACCAAATTCGTATGGAAAAACTCGAAACCGAGACTCCGCAGACAATACCTTACACTACCCAAAACACAGGGAGGCCTGGCACTCCCAGACTTGAAAAACTATTACAGGGCGGTACATCTGGGTAGAATCATCGACTGGAACAGACATGACAGAAATAAATTGTGGGTACAACTGGAACAAGCACAATGCCTACCCTCATTAAAAGGGGCGGTATGGTGCTATGACAGGTTGCCCCCCATAATTAAAACACACCCCACCATAGGAACGACACTGAAGATAGGGACATCCACCTTACTGCTAACACCCATATCCACAGAAAACTCACCTCTGTATCCAATTTTAGGCAATCCCGCATTCCCACCCGGAATGGAACAAGAGGGATATGAGACACTAACTAGAATCGGCAGAGACCGAGCACTACATTTTTTGGTAAACGAGACATGGCCATCCATTGAATCTCTCATGGACGAGGCAGGGCTTTTCAAACTACCGTTCTGGAAAGCAATGAGACTACACCACTTTCTGCACTCAATCCCCCGACCAACACAGTTCAACCGGGCTTTGACGACCTTTGAAAGGTACTGTACGGAAGAGGGACCACTACCTCAAGTACTGTCCAAAACATACGCCCTACTCAACTCCCCGATAGAAACCCCCGACCTGGCCTTCATAAATAAATGGGAGACGGAGCTAGGGTACACGTTCTCCAACGCCCAAAGACAAGCGATCATTAGATTTTCCCTACAGTCAACCATTTGTACAAAACTGCAAGAACTCAACTACAAAATTCTTACCAGGTGGTACCATACCCCTGATAAACTACACAAGTATTTCCCTGACACGTCAGACAGATGCTGGAGATGCCAAACAGATAAAGGGACCCTCCTCCACGTCTTTTGGTCCTGCCCTCTGCTAACAAGCTACTGGTCCTCAGTCCGAGAGATCATACAGAAATTCACGGACTACCCGATCAGTGACGACCCAGCCTTTATATTACTGCACGCCACTACAATACCAGCTAAAAAATACAAAAAAATGATTATAAGGCACCTACTGAATGCAGCCAAATCCTGCATCCCTCTCTTATGGAAAAAGAGAGTACCGCCAACGATAGGGCTGTGGATACGCAGAGTGGAGGAGATCAAGAGATTGGAGGATCTAGTCCTCACAGCACAGAACAAACAGGAACTACACTCACAGACATGGATGTTATGGAACATGTACATATTCTCTGAAGAAGGCATGGCCCTTCTGGCTACTTAATGAACAATAATTCCAGACTAGAACACAGTAAGCTAATGCCCCCCCCCCCCCTGGACCCCCTCTCCCCTCTTACCCCCCCCAACTACCCTCTCCCCCTTCCCTAACCCTCCCCATCTCTCTCTCACTTTCTTCTTTCTAGCCTTTCTATTCTCTATACTCCAATCTCCACATACGGCACAATTCTACGAATAAAGATAGGACAAGCTGCCGAAAGTCCACACTGAGCTCTCCCTACAAAGAGCTACAAAGAGGAAGCCAGGCTCCAGTTCAAGGAACCGAAACACAGCCCGCTCCAGGGGCCTGATAGTGGAAGGGGCCACTGGGTTGCTGGGAGGCACTGACAACGGGACTGACATACTGTAAGCCAAAGTGTATATGATGTTGTTATTGTGTAAAAGCATTGTAATCCTTACACAAGACATGATCAATTGTGCCTATCTGTCTTTTACCTTTTCTCTGTTTTTCTTTGTTTAAAATAAATAAAAATCATATTTGAAAAAAGAAAAATGTCCCAGAAGAAGTGATTTAGGTTTAGCTGTGACACTGTCTTTGTAAAAGCATGCTGGATATTGCATCTGGCAGCCTCCTCCCTTGTAGGCCCTGGGGGTGTAGAGGTACTCACACTGTCCCTTGAATTCCGCTGCTTTGGAATTCCTCTTGCTGTCCAGGTCTTCCCATGCTAGCCAGGATGTCTTCTGGATGAGACTGAAGGGTAGTGGAGATCCCTCTCTTCAGCTTCTCTTCTTCTTCAGCTCCAGCCTGGAGGCAGAGCACCCTCAGCCCCAAGGTCCCCTCCCAGTCTCCACAATACAGCCTCAGCACTCCATCTTCCAACCAACAACTGACCAGGCTCCTCAATATTTATAGGCCAGTCTGACCACCCTACCAGGCCTTCTGCCTGGGGATTAGTCAAAACTCCCATCAATATTCAGACCCTGCCTCCTTACCTCCACCCACTAGCTTCATGACTTTTGCATGGATCTCAAGAACCAGGGGGAGTTGATAGAGACGTGGTCTGCAGAGCCTTCTAGCCTTACCTTAGCTGAACCCACAACAAATTCAGACTCACACAAACTACTATGAGTCAGCATAAATTTACCTCACTACACTAAAAGGTGCTACACATACTTACATTGGGTCAAGCTGAACTAATGTAACTGTGCAATAAATATCATATCAAGAATTCAGATTTAAAGCATATCTAAATCCAAAAGCACAACATGTATTATAATGCAGCCTGTAAAACAGGGGATAAAGGCCTAAAAAAATAAAAAAATAAAAAATAAATCCAATGCAGCCACCACATTTAAAAACTGTTAACCTGCAATATATAAAATTCTTGTTTTTTGGGTTTAGATACACTTTATTGGAAGATCCTCTAAATCAGGGGTATCCAATTTTTCTAAATAAAAGGACAGTTTATTATCCTTAAGGCTTTAGGGGGTGGACTGTGGCCAGTGTAAGGGGACATTTTCCTGGCAGCAGTGGGAGTAAAGATCTCCATGTTTGCTATTAGGGGGAGGAATAGTGCCCCATTGTTGGTATCATAAATTGCAGAATCTTATAGCAGCCCCTGAGGTGTAATTTTACTGCCGCTGAGCTCCAGGCATGCAGCTAAACACACAGCATGGAACTGTTTTATATGACAAATACTTTTTCATTCTGTGTAGCGTTACCTCCAAAGGAGCCGCCTGGTCCGCACACACAGGTTTCTGCACACTATGTCCCGCTCTCTGATAATTTGCCCAGGAAAACACTGTCCCTCTATTCCTCTGTGATGCAAAAAAAACTCTGTATTGAAGTCCACAGATCCATCAACCTCCATGCACTTGTATTTTGCAGTGCTGCTTGAGGAGTACATGACATGTCCCAGAGTCCTCAGCAGCTGCATCATCACTTGTCCCTGATTGTAACCAATTTATTACTGCAGGAGGGTAAGCAGGAGTGAGTGGAAGATCGAATACACAACCCATTCCTCAGCGTAGCAGGGAAGTGAGAGGAGAGAGGCCAGCTAAAATTGTGGACGGGGCTTCCTGGGCCATAGTTTCAGTGAGCTCTTGCTAGTGCCTCCAGAGACAGGCTGAGGCCAGCTTTCAAAATGATACAGAGTTAGGGAGGCACTTTATCTTAAAAGCAAGACTTCTCTGCTAAACGCAGCTAACTCTTGGTAATCCGTGGCCAATTTCTGGTATATAGATCAGCATTACAGATAGAGTATATATATGTCAGCCTTGGGTATATAGATCAGCATTGAAGATGGAGTATATTTGTTAGCCTTGGTTATATAATCAGCATTACAGATAGAGTATATACGTCAGTCTTGGGTATATAGATCAGCATTACAGGTAGAGTATATACATCAGCCTTGGGTAAATAGATCAGCATTACAGATAGGGTGTATATATATATATATATATATATATATATATATATATAGGTCAGCATTTGGTATATAGCACTTGCACCCCTTTCCCCCTCCCTCTCCGCTCGTGGCTCTGCACCCACAATGCAGGGGCTGCCACTGAACTCAACCAAAAAGATAATTAACACAGGAATACTTTATTAAGGAAAGCACTGCTTACACACAGCCCCGCACTTCTCTCATTCAGGAACATGTGGCAGGGGAGTGAACAGGAGAAGGGTACATATATAGAGCCAATGGGCACCTGGCTACATCTGTGCAGCCAGTTTTGTGATCCAGGGTTTACCTGCCTACTAGGGATTAGCTTAGAGTTCGAGTCGAACTCATGTTCGACTCAAACATTGCCTGTTCGCCTGTTCACCGAACAACAAACAATTTGGGGTGTTCGCGGCAAATTTGAAATGCCGGGGAACACCCTGTAAAAGTCTATGGGAGAAATCTAAAGTGATAATTTTAAAGGCTTATATGCAAGTCATAAAAATTGTTTGGGGACCCGGGTCCTGCCCCAGGGGACATGTATCAATGCAAAAAAAAACTTTTTAAAAATGTCTGTTTTTTCGGGGTGATTTTTTTCAGGGTGATTTTTAATAATGCTTAAAGTGAAACAATAAAAGTGTAATATTCCTTTAAATTTCGTACCTGGGGTGTGTGTATAGTATGCCTGTAAAGGGGCACATGTTTCCCGTGCTTAGAACTGTCCCTGCACAAAGTGTAATTTCTGCATTGAAAGTCATTGTCATTGAAAGTCATTGATAAAAAAAAAAAAAAAAAATGCGTGGGGTTTCCCCCAAATTCAATTACCAGGCCCCTTCAGGTCTGGTATGGATATTAAGGGGAACCCCGGGTCAAAAAAAATAATTGACGTGGGGTTCCCCCCAAATATCCATACCAGACCTTTCAGGTCTGGTAGGGATTTTAAGGGGAACTCCAAGCCAAATAAAAAAAAAAATGACATGAAGTTCCCCCCAAAAATCCACACCAGACCCTTTATCCTAGCACGCAACCTGGTAGGCCTCAGCAAAATAGGGGGGACGAGAGAGCGCCACCCCTCCTGAACTGTACCAGGCCACATGCCCTAAACATTGGGAGGATGCTTTGGGGGTCTATGATGGGGACAAGGGCCTCATCCCACAACCCTGGCCAGTGGTTGTGTGGGTCTTTGGACGGGGGGCTTATCAGAATCTGGAAGCCCCCTTTAACAAGGGGACCCCAGATCCTTGATGGGCCGGCCCCCCTGTTTGAAATGGTAAGGGGGTACAAATGTACCCCTACCATTTCACAAAACGTGTGGAAATGGTAAAAAAAAAGACAATACACGCCTTGGGACGTCCTTTATTAAAAAAAATAAAAATGTCCCACAAAGTTTATTCATCTTCTTCTTCTCTCGCTCGGACAGACCTGAAGGGCCTGGTATGGAATTAAGGGGGACCCCCACGCATGTTTTTTTATTTTGGTTCGGGGTTCCCCTGTGGGGAAATCCCATGCCATTTTTTATCAATGAACTTTTATGTGTATTGCCGGGACCAACAATTCATTATAACCGTGAGTACTTTTAAATTACTTTTTTTCCTTTAGAAATGTCATTTTGCTCTCGGGCTGTTGTAAACACGCGAAACATTCACCACTTTACAGGTATACTATAGACACCCCCAGGTACAACATTTAAAGGAATATTACACGTTTATTGTTTCACTTTAAGCATTATTAAAATCACTGCTCCTGAAAAAACTTTTAGGTCAAAAAGTTATTTTTTTATAAAAAAAAAAACAACATGCAAAGGTAAGAATTAAAAACTGTGATCACAGAATTAAAAAAAACAACAGAAACAGAAACAGAAAGCCAAAACTGACGGGTTTCGTCCCAATGGACTTCAACTGGGGCATACAATATGAGCATCAGACATTCCTGGCAGAAAAAAAGGATGAGCTGTATATCACTCTATATCAGCAAATATTTGCATGTATGCACACATAAGGGAGCAGGGAATTTTTGACCCCAAATCTCTTCATAAAGAGGGCCTGTCATGGCCCATGCTATCAAAAGGGATTTTATTCATCCCTTGTAATAGCAATAAAGTTCATTAAAAAAATGAAGGGACAGGGAAAAAGAATAAATTTAAATAAAATAAATAATAACTAAAATTAAAGTGCCACCAATAATCCATGCTCACATGCAAAGGTGAACACGCACGAATAGCTTTGAGAGTGTTGCCTTTGGATAATGTACCGCAGTTTTTCATCGTTCCACTGACATGCGCAATTTTTCTTTCAAAGATTTTATTGATTTTACAAAGCAAATGAAAACATAACATTTTTTGGAGAAATTGGATGCAATCCAAGAAAAAAAGCATAGTTGGAATAACATAACAGTACGGATTAGAATCAGAACATTGTTAGAGTTCAAACCGTCACAGAAAATGCGTCTAAAGTAGCGTGTGATATTCTAATGGGTTCGTAGAGTAATCGCCGGCACCCCTAAAGGGAGCAGACTGTGCCGGGCAAATCCTCTCCGATTCTATGACCCTCCCTGATAACCTGGGGTGGTCTTATAAATCAGTTAGCAATTAAAAATATCAGGAACTCCTTGTTGTATTGTTTGTTCCCCAACTATAAAGCCCTCTAAACAGAGTCAAAAATTGCATATGAGTCGGGGAGAATTCCCGGTAGTCGTAAGGGCTGGGTAGAGAAGTAGATAAGAAAAAGGGAAGAGAAGGAGGAAAGTGGGGGGAAGGGGAAAAAAGGGGTATTGTAGTATTAGGAGCATGTCATCATACCAAGAGGCGAGCGCTCAGAAGGGGCGGAAGTGATTAAGGCTGTCCTCCATTAAAACTTTTTTTTGCATTGATACATGTCCCCTGGGGCAGGACCCAGGTCCCCAAACACTTTTTAAGACAATAACTTGCATATAAGCCTTTAAAATTAGCACTTTTGATTCTTCATGTTCGTGTCCCATACACTTTAACGGTGTTCGAACAAATTTTTTTAGAAATATATAACACATTTATTTAATGACTACATAACTGTGTAAGTATTTGTATATCTTTATTGATTATATCTTATGACTTCTTATTGCTTGCTGTGGATTGCTTCTGATTGCTCATCATCATCACCCCTATTTTTTTTATGTGTTCATTCATGCCAGAGGCAAGTGAAAACGCCTGCAATATCATGTGCGCTTTAACACATGTTGCCATGTGTCTTCAGATGCATTGAAATGCTTTTGAAGGTCTGTGAATAGTTGAAGGGCAGCATGACACGTGGGATTTTTAAAGAACAAACTGAAAGTCATTGCTGTGGTGTGAATAGACACCCAAAACATGAAAAGACTTTAAAACACCATGCAGTTGACCTAAGTTGCAACACAGAGCCACTTATTTAAAAAAAAATGTTCCATTAAATTTGCTTTTCCCACACACAGCCTACCTTAAAGAAGAACTTCAGGAATAATGCACTTAGAGTGCAGTGATCAAGAATATGTCAGCATACAGAGTGCAGTGGTCAATAGTATGAAGTGGAGTCAAGAGTGCTTATAAGTTATTGTATAGAGTACAGGTTACCTTACAGACTACAGGGGGTCCCCCAGTTACGAACTCGTTAGGGACTGGCCGCCTGTTCTTATGTCGGAATTGTTCGTAAGTCGACCGCACATGCGCAGACCGACAATTAAGGACAATTACGGACATTTTTGGACATTTCCGATGTTTCGTCTAATGCCGTTCTGCGCATGCGTGGCAAATTACGGACATTTCCGAAGTTTGCCGTCATTTTCCGAGGCTCCGGCTGGCCGCGCATGTGCAGAACGACCGGAGGACGGCGGAAAATGGCGGAGGGTCCCCGCAGCGCCCCGGTTCGTAAGTAGGGGATGTTCGTAGGTCGGGCGTTCGTAAGTCGGGGACTCCCTGTATAGGGATCAGGAGTGGTTAACATACAGAATTCAGGGGGTCAGGATTGCATAATGCACAGAGTACAAGGATCAGAAGTATGTAACACAATGGGGGTTATTTACGAAAGGCAAATCCACTTTGCACTGCAAGTGCACTTGAAAGTGCACTGAAAGTTCACTTGGAAGTTCAGTCGCTCTAAATCTAAGGGGTAGATCTGAAATGAGTGTAAGCTCTGCTGATTTTATCATCTAATCATGTGCAAGCTAAAATGCGGTTTTTTATTTTCCTTGCATGTCCCCCTCGGATATACAGCGACTTTACTTCCAAGTGCACTTTTAGTGCAAAGTGGATTTTCGTTTAGTAAATAACCGCCAATGAGTGCAATGTTCAAAGGTAAGTGATGCATAGGCCAGTGCACAGCCACAGACTGTAACCAAAAATCCTTCTCCCTAAGCCCATAACTACCCAAAGTACAGACCACCCTTCCCCCCACAGCTCTGAATATCCACTCAGTACAATTTCCCCTTACAGCCCTTAACCCTCACCTTACAGCCCTCCCCCAGCCTCTTCTCAGTACAAACTGCCCCCCAGTACAGACACCCTCAGTCTCCACCAGAACAAGCCCCCGTCTTGTATAGACCCCCTCCCTACCAGTAGAGACTCCTCTCCAGTACAGAACCCTCTTCTAGTAAAGACTGCATGCTTCCCTACCAGTACAGCCCCCCCCCCCCCCTTCATTACAGGCTCCCCGCCCTCTGTACCAGTACAGACCCCCTTCCTTTTCCCACCAGTATAGACCCCCTCTGCCTTCCTTATAAGTGAGTTGCGTGGAATTTGCATATGAATAACGAGAAATGCATATGCAAATTACACAGAAACCAAATTTATATTCACTTTTTACGGATTGTATGGTTTAATTACTGTATATGCATATCCCATAAGGGTTTGCTTATAAATGATGTGTGAGCACAGTGTACAGAGGCAGAGCCTCTGCGGGACACAGCTACCATATATGTGACAGAGGTAGTAGGGTGAAAATTGGGGGACAGTCCTGCAAAATCCAGGACTATTGTGAGGTATGCAAAAAAACATAGCAGTAAAAATATTAAAAAGGTTCAAATGCTTTTCTTAAAAATAAAATTCAGTATATAAATGTATTGCTGCCTATTGTCTGATGAAGAGATTTGCCTTAATTTCTGTCCCAATGACCACAGAGAAAGTGACAAAAAAATTACCCTGACAGGGACACAACAATAAATACCTGAGAGAGGATCAAGCCCTTTTTGAATGCCAACAACAGCATGGAACTGTTTTATATGACAAATACTTTTTCATTCTGTGTAGCGTTACCTCCAAAGGAGCCGCCTGGTCCGCACACACAGGTTTCTGCACACTATGTCCCGCTCTCTGATAATTTGCCCAGGAAAACACTGTCCCTCTATTCCTCTGTGATGCAAAAAAAAACTCTGTATTGAAGTCCACAGATCCATCAACCTCCATGCACTTGTATTTTGCAGTGCTGCTGGAGGAGTACATGTCCCAGAGTCCTCAGCAGCTGCATCATCACTTGTCCCTGATTGTAACCAATTTATTACTGCAGGAGGGTAAGCAGGAGTGAGTGGAAGATCGAATACACAACCCATTCCTCAGCGTAGCAGGGAAGTGAGAGGAGAGAGGCCAGCTAAAATTGTGGACGGGGCTTCCTGGGCCATAGTTTCAGTGAGCTCTTGCTAGTGCCTCCAGAGACTGGCTGAGGCCAGCTTTCAAAATGATACAGAGTTAGGGAGGCACTTTATCTTAAAAGCAAGACTTCTCTGCTAAACGCAGCTAACTCTTGGTAATCCGTGGCCAATTTCTGGTATATAGATCAGCATTACAGATAGAGTATATATATGTCAGCCTTGGGTATATAGATCAGCATTGAAGATGGAGTATATTTGTTAGCCTTGGTTATATAATCAGCATTACAGATAGAGTATATACGTCAGTCTTGGGTATATAGATCAGCATTACAGGTAGAGTATATACATCAGCCTTGGGTAAATAGATCAGCATTACAGATAGGGTGTATATATATATATATTTATATACAGTGGTGTGAAAAAGTGTTTGCCCCCTTCCTCATTTCCTGTTCCTTTGCATGTTTGTCACACTTAAGTGTTTTCGGAACATCAAACCAATTTAAACAATAGTCAGGACAACACAAGTAAACACAAAATGCAAATTTGTAAATGAAGGTGTTTATTATTAAAAGGTGAAAAAAAAAATCCAAAACCATCATGGCCCTGTGTGAAAAAAGTGATTGCCCCCCTTGTTAAAACATACTATTACTGTGGTTGTCCACACCTGAGTTCAATTTCTCTAGCCACACCCAGGCCTGATTATTGCCTCACCTGTTCACAATCAAGGCATCACTTAAATAGGAGCTGCTTGACACAGTAAGGTCCACCAGAAGATCCTTTTTTTTTTGTAAATTCTTTTTATTGAATATTTTTTACATACAGCAAACAACAATTACAAGCCATCAACCGATAGCTACAACAACAGATATAACCCCCCCTTTCCCCCCTCCCTGTACTCAGTTCCCTTCCCCCCAACAAAAATTATATTATTTGTGGAGTAACAGCCATGTCACATCCCTAATCACCCAGAGTATATGTCATTTTTCTCTTCACCCTGTATAAGATATCTGATGGCTACTTTTAGGACCCTCCCAATCTTCCGCCTAGGATCATCCCATCACACTGTTTGGTCAGACTCATACCAAGCTCTCCAGACTTTTTCGAATTTTTTACTGCATCCTCTATCCCTATATGTAGCTTTGTAGTACGGGAGCATTGCGTTCACCAAGCCTTTCCAAAATGTTACTTCCGAAGCCCCCACTTTTTTCCACTTAAGTAAAATGGACTTCTTCCCATAAAATAGTAGCATCGTAAGTAAAGTTCTATGTGCTCTAGATGGGACTACTTCGTCCACCAACCCCAGAAGACACACATCAATAGTCAGGGGTACCGGCACTTGCAATACCCCTGCTATACAGGAGGTGACCCCAGACCAGAATTGACGGATCTGTGGACAGCTCCAGAACACGTGATGTGCGTCTGCTGAGGCGGCAGAGCACCTCCAGCACTCTGAGGAAACGGATGGGTATATTTTGGCCAGTCTGGCAGGGGTATAATATATTCTATGTAAGAATTTAAACTGGATAAGCCTATCCCTTGCTGCCACTAGGTTCTTAAATGGTTGTTCCCACATATCATCCCAGTCCTCTCCCTGTATGTCTGGTACCTCTGCTTCCCATCTTTCCCTACATTTAGTTAGAGCCTTGGGACTAGTTTTGAACAATTCCTTATATGTAATCGATAAGGTCTTTGATAGTTCCTCTGTCATGAGTGTGTCTTCTAACCTAGAAGGGAAGGATTCAACCTTCTGCTCTCTAAATTGCGTTTGAAAGGCGTGTCTTAGCTGGAGGTATCTGAAGTACTGAGAGTTAGGGAGGTCATGTTTAGTCTTAAGGTCATTAAATGTCAAGAGTTCACCGTCCCGTGTAATATCTTTTAGCAGTTTAACTCCCCTGCTCGCCCACCCAATTGAGTCTTCCAGGGCCACCAGAAGATCCTTAAAAAGCTACACATCATGCCGAGACCCAAAGAAATTCAGGAACAATTGAGAAAGAAAGTCATTGAGATCTATCAGTCTGGAAAGGGTTATAAAGCCATTTCCAAAGCTTTAGGAATCCAGCGAACCACAGTGAGAGCCATTATCCACAATTGGCGAAGACATGGAACAGTGGTGAACCTTCCCAGGAGTGGCCGGCCGCCCAAAATTACCCCAAGAGCGCAGCGACGACTCATCCAAGAGGTCACAAAAGACCCAACAACAACGTCCAAGGAACTGCAGGCCTCACTTGCCTCAGTTAAGGTCAGCGTTCATGCCTCCACCATCAGGAAAAGACTGGGCAAAAAATGGCCTGCATGGCAGAGTTCCAAGGAGAAAACCATGCTGAGCAAAAAGAACATCAAAGCTCGTCTCAATTTCTCCACAAACACATCTTGATGATCCCCAAGACTTTTGGGACAACATTCTGTGGACCGATGAGACAAAAGTGGAACTCTTTGGAAGGTGTGTGTCCAAGTATATCTGGCGTAGAAGGAACACTGCATTTCAGAAAAAGAACATTATACCAACAGTAAAATATGGTGGTGGTAGTGTGATGGTCTGGGGCTGTTTTGCTGCTTCAGGACCTGGAAGACTTGCCGTGATAAAAGGAACTATGAATTCTGCTGTCTACCAGAGATCCTGAAGGAGAATGTCCGACCATCTGTTCGTGTACTCAAGCTGAAACGAACTTGGGTTCTGCAGCAGGACAATGATCCTAAACACACCAGCAAGTCACCACCGAATGGCTGAAGAAAAACAAAATGAAGACTTTGGAGTGGCCTAGCCAAAGTCCTGACCTGAATCCTATTGAGATGTTGTGGTATGACCTTAAAAAGGCCGTTCATGCTCGAAACCCTCTAATGTAACTGAATTAGGACAATTCTGCAAAGATGAGTGGGCCAAAATTCCCTCCAGGACGCTGTAAAAGCCTCATTGCACGTTATCGCAAACGCTTGGTTGCAGTTGTTGCTGCTAAGGGTGGCCCAACCAGTTATTAGGTTTAGGGGGCAATCACTTTTTCACACAGGGCCATGATGGTTTGGATTTTTTTTCACCTTTAATGATAAACACCTTCATTTACAAATTGCATTTTGTGTTTACTTTCATTTACAAATTGCAAAGGAACAGGAAATGAGGAAGGGGGCAAACACTTTTTCACACCACTGTATATATATATATATATATATATATAGGTCAGCATTTGGTATATAGCACTTGCACCCCTTTCCCCCTCCCTCTCCGCTCGTGGCTCTGCACCCACAATGCAGGGGCTGCCACTGAACTCAACCAAAAAGATAATTAACACAGGAATACTTTATTAAGGAAAGCACTGCTTACACACAGCCCCGCACTTCTCTCATTCAGGAACATGTGGCAGGGGAGTGAACAGGAGAAGGGTACATATATAGAGCCAATGGGCACCTGGCTACATCTGTGCAGCCAGTTTTGTGATCCAGGGTTTACCTGCCTACTAGGGATTAGCTTAGAGTTCGAGTCGAACTCATGTTCGACTCAAACATTGCCTGTTCGCCTGTTCACCGAACAACAAACAATTTGGGGTGTTCGCGGCAAATTTGAAATGCCGGGGAACACCCTGTAAAAGTCTATGGGAGAAATCTAAAGTGATAATTTTAAAGGCTTATATGCAAGTCATAAAAATTGTTTGGGGACCCGGGTCCTGCCCCAGGGGACATGTATCAATGCAAAAAAAAACTTTTAAAAATGTCTGTTTTTTCGGGGTGATTTTTTTCGGGGTGATTTTTAATAATGCTTGAAGTGAAACAATAAAAGTGTAATATTCCTTTAAATTTCGTACCTGGGTGTGTGTATAGTATGCCTGTAAAGGGGCACATGTTTCCCGTGCTTAGAACTGTCCCTGCACAAAGTGTAATTTCTGCATTGAAAGTCATTGTTATTGAAAGTCATTGATAAAAAAAAAAAAAAAAATGCGTGGGGTTTCCCCCAAATTCAATTACCAGGCCCTTCAGGTCTGGTATGGATATTAAGGGGAACCCCGGGTCAAAAAAAATAATTGACGTGGGGTTCCCCCCAAATATCCATACCAGACCTTTCAGGTCTGGTAGGGATTTTAAGGGGAACTCCAAGCCAAATAAAAAAAAAAAATGACATGAAGTTCCCCCCAAAAATCCACACCAGACCCTTTATCCTAGCACGCAACCTGGTAGGCCTCAGCAAAATAGGGGGGACGAGAGAGCGCCACCCCTCCTGAACTGTACCAGGCCACATGCCCTAAACATTGGGAGGATGCTTTGGGGGTCTATGATGGGGACAAGGGCCTCATCCCCACAACCCTGGCCAGTGGTTGTGTGGGTCTTTGGACGGGGGGCTTATCAGAATCTGGAAGCCCCCTTTAACAAGGGGACCCCAGATCCTTGATGGGCCGGCCCCCCTGTTTGAAATGGTAAGGGGGTACAAATGTACCCCTACCATTTCACAAAACGTGTGGAAATGGTAAAAAAAAAGACAATACACGCCTTGGGACGTCCTTTATTAAAAAAAATAAAAATGTCCCACAAAGTTTATTCATCTTCTTCTTCTCTCGCTCGGACAGACCTGAAGGGCCTGGTATGGAATTAAGGGGGACCCCCACGCATGTTTTTTTATTTTGGTTCGGGGTTCCCCTGTGGGGAAATCCCATGCCATTTTTTATCAATGAACTTTTATGTGTATTGCCGGGACCAACAATTCATTATAACCGTGAGTACTTTTAAATTACTTTTTTTTCCTTTAGAAATGTCATTTTGCTCTCGGGCTGTTGTAAACACACGAAACATTCACCACTTTACAGGTATACTATAGACACCCCCCAGGTACAACATTTAAAGGAATATTACACGTTTATTGTTTCACTTTAAGCATTATTAAAATCACTGCTCCTGAAAAAACTTTTAGGTCAAAAAGTTATTTTTTTATAAAAAAAAAACAACATGCAAAGGTAAGAATTAAAAACTGCGATCACAGAATTAAATAAAACAACAGAAACAGAAAACAGAAACAGAAAGCCAAAACTGACGGGTTTCGTCCCAATGGACTTCAACTGGGGCATACAATATGAGCATCAGACATTCCTGGCAGAAAAAAAGGATGAGCTGTATATCACTCTATATCAGCAAATATTTGCATGTATGCACACATAAGGGAGCAGGGAATTTTTGACCCCAAATCTCTTCATAAAGAGGGCCTGTCATGGCCCATGCTATCAAAAGGGATTTTATTCATCCCTTGTAATAGCAATAAAGTTCATTAAAAAAAATGAAGGGACAGGGAAAAAGAATAAATTTAAATAATAACTAAAATTAAAGTGCCACCAATAATCCATGCTCACATGCAAAGGTGAACACGCACAAATAGCTTTGAGAGTGTTGCCTTTGGATAATGTACCGCAGTTTTTCATCGTTCCACTGACATGCGCAATTTTTCTTTCAAAGATTTTATTGATTTTACAAAGCAAATGAAAACATAACATTTTTTGGAGAAATTGGATGCAATCCAAGAAAAAAAGCATAGTTGGAATAACATAACAGTACGGATTAGAATCAGAACATTGTTAGAGTTCAAACCGTCACAGAAAATGCGTCTAAAGTAGCGTGTGATATTCTAATGGGTTCGTAGAGTAATCGCCGGCACCCATAAAGGGAGCAGACTGTGCCGGGCAAATCCTCTCCGATTCTATGACCCTCCCTGATAACCTGGGGTGGTCTTATAAATCAGTTACCAATTAAAAAAATCAGGAACTCCTTGTTGTATTGTTTGTTCCCAACTATAAAGCCCTCTAAACAGAGTCAAAAATTGCATATGAGTCGGGGAGAATTCCCGGTAGTCGTAAGGGCTGGGTAGAGAAGTAGATAAGAAAAGGGGAAGAGAAGGAGGAAAGTGGGGGGAAAGGGAAAAAAGGGGTATTGTAGTATTAGGAGCATGTCATCATACCAAGAGGCGAGCGCTCAGAAGGGCCGGAAGTGATTAAGGCTATCCTCCATTAAAACTTTTTTTTGCATTGATACATGTCCCCTGGGGCAGGACCCAGGTCCCCAAACACTTTTTAAGACAATAACTTGCATATAAGCCTTTAAAATTAGCACTTTTGATTCTTCATGTTCGTGTCCCATACACTTTAACGGTGTTCGAACAAATTTTTTAGAAATATATAACACATTTATTTAATGACTACATAACTGTGTAAGTATTTGTATATCTTTATTGATTATATCTTATGACTTCTTATTGCTTGCTGTGGATTGCTTCTGATTGCTCATCATCATCACCCCTATTTTTTTTATGTGTTCATTCATGCCAGAGGCAAGTGAAAACGCCTGCAATATCATGTGCGCTTTAACACATGTTGCCATGTGTCTTCAGATGCATTGAAATGCTTTTGAAGGTCTGTGAATAGTTGAAGGGCAGCATGACACGTGGGATTTTTAAAGAACAAACTGAAAGTCATTGCTGTGGTGTGAATAGACACCCAAAACATGAAAAGACTTTAAAACACCATGCAATTGACCTAAGTTGCAACACAGAGCCACTTATTTAAAAAAAAAAATGTTCCATTAAATTTGCTTTTCCCACACACAGCCTACCTTAAAGAAGAACTTCAGGAATAATGCACTTAGAGTGCAGTGATCAAGAATATGTCAGCATACAGAGTGCAGTGGTCAATAGTATGAAGTGGAGTCAAGAGTGCTTATAAGTTATTGTATAGAGTACAGGTTACCTTACAGACTACAGGGGGTCCCCGAGTTACGAACTCGTTAGGGACTGGCCGCCTGTTCTTATGTCGGAATTGTTCGTAAGTCGGCCGCACATGCGCAGACCGACAATTACGGACAATTACGGACATTTTTGGACATTTCCGATGTTTCGTCTAATGCCGTTCTGCGCATGCGTGGCAAATTACGGACATTTCCGATGTTTGCCGTCATTTTCCGAGGCTCCGTCTGGCCGCGCATGCGGCGGAAAATGGCGGAGGGTCCCCGCAGCACCGGTTCGTAAGTAGGGGATGTTCGTAGGTCGGGCGTTCGTAAGTCGGGGACTCCCTGTATAGGGATCAGGAGTGGTTAACATACAGAATTCAGGGGGTCAGGATTGCATAATGCACAGAGTACAAGGATCAGAAGTATGTAACACAATGGGGGTTATTTACGAAAGGCAAATCCACTTTGCACTGCAAGTGCACTTGAAAGTGCACTGAAAGTTCACTTGGAAGTTCAGTCGCTCTAAATCTAAGGGGTAGATCTGAAATGAGTGTAAGCTCTGCTGATTTTATCATCTAATCATGTGCAAGCTAAAATGCTGTTTTTTATTTTCCTTGCATGTCCCCCTCGGATATACAGCGACTTTACTTCCAAGTGCACTTTTAGTGCAAAGTGGATTTTCGTTTAGTAAATAACCGCCAATGAGTGCAATGTTCAAAGGTAAGTGATGCATAGGCCAGTGCACAGACTGTAACCAAAAATCCTTCCCCCTAAGCCCATAACTACCCAAAGTACAGACCATCGTTCCCCCACAGCTCTGAATATCCACTCAGTACAATTTCCCCTTACAGCCCTTAACCCTCACCTTACAGCCCTCCCCCAGCCTCTTCTCAGTACAAACTGCCCCCCAGTACAGACACCCTCAGTCTCCACCAGAACAAGCCCCCGTCTTGTATAGACCCCCTCCCTACCAGTAGAGACTCCTCTCCAGTACAGAACCATCTTCTAGTAAAGACTGCATGCTTCCCTACCAGTACAGACCCCCCCCTTCATTACAGGCTCCCCTCCCTCTGTACCAGTACAGACCCCCTTCCTTTTCCCACCAGTATAGACCCCCTCTGCCTTCCTTATAAGTGAGTTGCGTGGAATTTGCATATGAATAACGAGAAATGCATATGCAAATTCCACAGAAACCAAATTCATATTCACTTTTTACAGATTGTATGGTTTAATTACTGTATATGCATATCCCATAAGGGTTTTCTTATAAATGATGTGTGAGCACAGTGTACAGAGGCAGAGCCTCTGCGGGACACAGCTACCGTATATGTGACAGAGGTAGTAGGGTAAAAATTGGGGGACAGTCCTGCAAAATCCAGGACTATTGTGAGGTATGCAAAAGAACATAGCAGTAAAAATATTAAAAAGGTTCAAATGCTTTTCTTAAAAATAAAATTCAGTATATAAATGTATTGCTGCCTATTGTCTGTTGAAGAGATTTGCCTTAATTTCTGTCCCAATGACCACAGAGAAAGTGACAAAAAAATTACCCTGACAGGGACACAACAATAAATACCTGAGAGAGGATCAAACCCTTTATGAATGCCTGTAACAGGAACATTAGACTGCAAGTTCTTTGAAGGCCTGGGGTCTTATATAAATATGTATTTATGCTATACACCTTTGCCCAATTTGTTGGTGCTATGTAAAGAAATGTAAAAAAATAAATAAAATAATGATACATTATCCCACCTCGATCCAGTGATGTTGCTCAAGAGCCTCAGCTGTCGAGGACTCCCCCTCCTCATTGGCTAAGACAGCAGCGGGTGCTATCGGCTCCCGCTGCTGTCAATCAAAGTCAGTGAGCCAATGAGGAGAGAGAGGGGGTGGGGCCGAGCCACGGCTCTGTGTCTGAATGGTCACACAGAGCAAGGGCTCGGCTCAGGTGCCCCCATAGCAAGCTGTCTGCTGTGGGGACACTTGGCAGGAGGGAGGGGCCAGGAGTGCCGATGGGGGGGGGTACATGAGAAGAGGAGGATTGGGGCTGCTCTGAGCAAAGCCACTGTACAGAGCAGGTAAGTATAACATGGTCATTTATTTTTAAACAAACAAAAAAGTTTAATATCACTTTAACAATCACATATATTTTTGGAATTTAGATGATCATTTTTATAACTGGTTCAGAAGAGCTAATGGTATTGCTAAACACTTGGAAATGAGTTGCATGGCAATATGGAATGTTTTATTAAAGTGGTGTTTCCCCCAAAATGACAACATTGTGTATTTTGACATTAAATCTGGCAGAAAAAAATAATTGGATAACAAAAAAAAAAATTTCACTCACCTATTTCTCCCTGTTGCTAGGTGGTCCCACAAAATCTGCCTCTTCCTCCCGGGCTAGAAACGTCACTTTCCCTCGGCAGTCATCTAGGACACGTGACAGGTCCCAGGTGACAGTGCGGCGTATCACGGTGTGCGGCGCCGCTCGTGCATACGCAGTGGGTGCCCGGCTGTGAAGCCACAGCCGGGTGCCCACAGTAAGGATTCCGGCGCCGCAAGCAGAGCAGGGAACAAGGGGGGACTCGTTTCCCTGCATCGCTGGACCCTGGGACAGGTAAGTGTCCGATTCTTAAAAGTCAGCAGCTGCAGTATTTGTAGCTGCTGACTTTTAAAAACATTTTTTTTGATGGGCACACCTCTTTAAGTAATATACTACTACTACTACTACCAATGCTACAAACAGAAATATTAATACAATAATAATAACAATAAAATAATAAAGAATAAGTTAAATAAGCAGTGCCAGATATATTAAGTAGTATATTGTAAATTTTATTGACATGAGAAATAAGCAACGCTGAGCAATAGAACTGAAAAGCAATATACCGTAATGACCAGGGCTGGTTACAGGAATTTTTAGTATGTTGGGACTGGGAGCTTTCTATTCCTTCCCCTTAGCAAAACACTCAGGAAGGTCATTTTTGTGCTGGAATCTAAGCTTTGTGGCCAGGGGTGTTAGTACAGATCATGAAGTGCCATAACAAAATTTGGACGGGGCCCCCAGGCGACCTCCCTACTGTCATTGATCTTAACATAAAGTATGTCCAATCAAGGACAACTAAAAGGAGAGCTGACTGCATAATCCGTGCATTACAAGGAATCAGTGCATTACAAGGAGCCATTGCTGTCAATAGACGTTGCCAGAGAAGCAGGGGCAAGGCCATCTTTAATATTGATTGGACCCTGGGCAACAATTTTCTTGGGCCCCCCCCCAATGCAGTTTCCCTCTTCACCTGCTCTGAGACATACAATAAATAGCAGCTAGACTCAAAATCCATTTACTGAATCAGATCAGGATTGCAATTGGTTGCCAGAAGTTACAGAGTATCATTACCGCTCACTGACTGGATGCTAGAGGTTGCAGGACACAATGCCGCTCACTAAATAGTT
The DNA here is from genome assembly GCA_028564925.1 of Lithobates sylvaticus. Classification (NCBI taxonomy): domain Eukaryota; kingdom Metazoa; phylum Chordata; class Amphibia; order Anura; family Ranidae; genus Lithobates; species Lithobates sylvaticus. Next base: position 131,825,781 of record CM053030.1, on the reverse strand, counting down.
GCTAGAGGTTACAGCACATGATTTCTGCTGGTTGATTGGTTGCTAGATTTTACTGTACATCAATACTGCTTACTGATTGGTTTCTAGAGGTTATAGCACATCATCTCCTCACTGTCTGCACACCATGGACTGGGAAGGTGAGGGGACCTATTAATAGACAGAAAACTCCTAGGGATCCTAGGGCTCCTGGGATCAGTGGCAGTGCTGGGGGGAGGGGAGGAGTGATCAATGGCAATGCTGATTTTTTTTTACCGACTACCAATATAAAGAGGGGTTTCAACAATGGCCACCACATAACAGGGGTTTACATTGACCACTAATGCAATAGGGGTTTACACTGACCACTAATGTAATAGAAGCATTCACAGTAGCCACCAATGTAATGAGAATATTTACACTGACAACCAATGTGACTGAGACATTTAGCCTGCGTTCACATTTGTGTGTGTCGGGAATGCATGAAAAATTGCTTTCCTGACACCACAGAAACGTGCTTAAATTGTTAATGACACCCTCTTGCATCTGCATGTGCCTTGGCACCGTGTGATTTTGAAAAAGTGTTAGGGACTTTCTTCCGCATTTGTAGCACTTAGAGCAGCCTATTAAAATCAATGGGCTACCCTACACGTGACCTACATCTTTATCCAGCCTGTCAGTACACCTTTGCATCCTAAAATCTATGCTAACCTCTGCACCCCAAACATTTTCATTAAGTTCTATTGGCCTGCAGCACAGTGTGAGGTGCTGGATTGCATTGCACTGTGCTGAAAAAAGTACTGCAATGTGGATTTGTGGACTGGCCAAGTGAAAGACAAAACATTTTGCCTTGTTTTGGGGTGGGACTGAGCTGGAATAGTCCCCCAGTGCAGTCCTACCACACCTAGTGTGAAAATACCCTCAGCCCAAAATACAAAGCAAATATCAGCCCAAGGGACATAACTTACAGTTAGTAGGATGTGTCCCTTGTGCTGATTCATGTGTTATTAATAGTAATCTTCCTCTGTCTTGAATTAATGGAGGGGGTGGAACTTTCAACCATCAGCCCATCCTCCATTCTTAAATCCTGCTCCATTCATGGAATCTGTAGTACAGCTTCTTTGAATGACGAATCTGGGCAGAAAGGGTAGGCATAGTCAGGCTCTCTTGATGATAGCCTGTGACAGCCCATTAGGACACATTCTACTGGCCTTAAGTTCAGTCCCTTGAGCTGTTTTTTTTTTTTTTTTTTAGGGCTGCACTTAGGCTTTAAATCTGAGCTCTGTGTAACACTTTTTTTTACCAGTTTTCTTTTTAACCTTTTGGGATAAAGGTTTTGAATACATTAATTAACCACTTGCCGCCCGCCATATAGCAAAATGACGTCAGCAAAGTGGTTCAGTTATCCTGATCGGACGTCATATGACGTGATCAGGATAACTAGCTGGCGCACGCCCATGGGGGCAAGCATCGCGGCGATCAGTGGTGCAGCGCCCCCCCCCCCCAGAATGCCCGCCAGGACCACCAAGGCCACCACCTGGACCACCAGGGATGCCCACCACTTGTGACCACCAGGTATGCCACCCATGGCCACCAGGGATGCCAATAAGTGCCCACAATTGATGCCAATCAGTGCCCATCACTAATGCCTGCCAGTGCCTGCCAATCAGTGATGCCCATCAGTGCCATGTATCAGTGTACTTCAGTGCCACCTATCAGTGCCAATCCATGCCCATCAGTGCCGCCTATCAGTGCCCATCAATGCCGCCTATCAGTGCCCATCAGTGCCACCTTTTAGTGCCCAGCAATGTCGCCTATCAGTGCCCACCAGTGCCACCTATGCGTGCCCATCAGTGCCGCCTATCATTGCCCATCAGTGCTGCATATCAGTGCCACATATCAGTGCCCATCAGTGCCGCCTATCAGTGCCCATCAGTGCCGCATATTAGTTCCCATCACCAGTGCCCATCAGTGCCACCTCATTGGTGCCACCTCATCAGTGCCACCTCATTGGTGCCCATCAGTGCAGCCTCATAATTGCCTGTCAATGAAGGAGAAAACGTATTTACAAAGTTTTGTAACAGAAACGAAAAAATTTGGTCTTTTTTTATTTGTTTAGCAGAAAATAAAAATCCCAGAGGTGATCAATAACCACCAAAAGAAAGCTCTATTTGTGGGAACAAAATGATAAAAATGTTGTTTGGGTACAGTGTAGCATGATTGCGCGATTGTCATTCAAAGTGTGACAGCGCTGAAAGCTGAAAACTGGCTTGGACAGGAAGGGGGAAAGTGCCCTGTATTACTGACCATTGTTAGCACCCCTGTCAAGGTCAATAGTTTGCCTCAACACTCTGACTGCCACTTTTGCTGGATAAAGGAGGCTAAAAAGTAACAGACTTATTGGGGAGATCAACAGGTGGAAATAAAGGAAAAAAAGGCTAACAAATAAAACACAGAGCTGTTTAATACTGCTTTGTTGATACAGTACTGGATTTCTGTGATCTTTCGTTCCTCCCTAGACCTTCTGCTCTCTAGCTCCCTTGTCATCTCCTACCATGCTCACCTCCAGGACTTTTCCCGATCCTAAGGAACTCCATCAGCTCATCCCCCACAGCTAATACCTTTTGTATCAATTTACCCTCCCTCCTAGATTGTAAGCTCTAGTGAGCGGGGCCTCTGATTCCTCTTGTACCAAATTCTAATGTAACTGTAATGTCTGCCTTCATTTTGTTAAGCGCTGTGCAAACTGTTGGCGCTATATAAATCCTGTATAATGATAATAATAATGTACAGTACAAACATGCTACATACAATGTTGTCCTATTTAAATGTGTAGACAAGGCTGAACATTCATAGACCTTACTTAATTTCTTAAGTGACAATATATTTGCAAATGTATTTAAATTTTAGGAGACTTACCATAATCAGGCTACATCAGCTCCTTCTGCGCTAAAGATTAAGTTCTTTGAGTAGATCTTCCCCAAAAACAAGAGCAGATAAGAATTAATTTCCTTTTAACTTCCTCATTACGACATCTGAGAAAAGAAAAAGACTTCTTTCATAGTTGTGTATGAAAGGAGAATATTCACATTCAATAAAGTAGATTCACATTTCCACATTTTATAAAGGGTCTCGTGTGGCCTCCTACAACACAGAACCTGTTAAAAAAAAAAAAAAATCCTTGTGATTATCTTCCATGTGAGACAGTCTTGAATGGATATCTTTTACAGATTTTGTTCTTTATAACTCTCTATAGGCAGCTGCTTTGAGTCTTCCTTTAAGGAGGAATTTCAGTGCTCCTCACCACACCTTTTTCTTCACTCCTAGCTGTTATCTACGATTGTGCTCAATTCAGATACCCACCTGCCCAGAGAAACCAACATTATCTTGCTGAAATTTGCTGCCAAGTTCCCGTTCTGCCATCTTTTCCTTTGGGGCCATTGTCCACTAGACATGTGCGCTGTCAATAAATTTGTTCTTTTTCGTTCTGTTCCGTTTCGTATTAGCCGTTAATTTGTAATTCGTGTCCGAAATTCAATTTGAATTCATACGAAATACGAATTTTCGTTAGGTTCGTTAACTTTTCGTAACAATTACCAATGTTCGTTATGATGAATTTATCATTATCCCTGTGCTGTGCTCATTATGAGGGGCTCCCACCATCCCTGTGCTGTGCTCATTATGAGGGGCTCCCACCATCCCTGTGCTGTGCTGACTTCCTGTTTTTTTTACTTCATCATAACGAATAATCATAATTAATGAACATTCTTATATTATCCATTTCTGAATCTCCCATCGACTACCAGTACCAGTTTCACATACCTAGATTAGGATTTTTATTTTTTGTATCTAATGTTTTTTGGTGTGTTTTAATTATGTATATGTGCATGAGTGCATGCATGAGTGTGTGCATACATGTACTTATTATCACTATAAGGTGTGTGAGAAATAGTGGCATATATATGGATCACCCTATATGTAGTTCAGCTGATTCCCCCTTTTCTTTTTTGGATAATTGCCTGCAGTCAATTAGGACAATTAATGGGTGGAGCTAGTGATCCTTAGAGCTACTATTTATTTCAAAGTTTCATGTCTGTAATGTGGTTATGACTAAGGCCTTGTAGGCTGAAACGCGTCAACCTTTCTTATTTGCGTTTGGTCACGGTGGCTTGTTAATAAATACTAAATTTTTAAAGAGCAATCACCGGAGTGCGGATCATCTTTTCTTCATTTCTCTACTCAGCCAACGACTGTGGATCGAGCACCCGAGAGCTCTGCTTTCTATGTGATGTATGGGTAGTAGCACTGACCTTTTTGTTTATAACCAAAACCTCTGATTGGTCAACAAAACACCAGTCACGTTTCCGTTGTAACAAAATTTGGATCCGAAATTCGTAAACAAAATTTCGTATTTTGTACAAAATTCAGAAGCATAGAAATTCGTATTTTGGATCCTCTCGAATGTATGAATTTAAGGAAATTCATACGAATTTACGATTCGTACAAAACTAATCGCACATGTCTATTGTCCACCAGCCTCTATGAGTACCTGCTCATGCAGCCTCCTAGTATATGTTAGTTGCATATCATAGGAAGCCATGGGAGCATGTACATCATTCTCATTTAGATAAGCCTCATGATGAGGGGTGGAGGCCACAGTAAAAAACAAAACAAAAAAAACGACACTAGCAAAAAAAAAAAACAACCCTAGAAAATGGTTGTTTCATATTGCGGAGGAGGGGGGTTAGGGAGGAAAACGACCTTTTGGGACTGAAGGCCTGCATTAAGATGTTATACTTTCCTTTTATTTAAACCTTTATCCATGCTTGTAATAAATATGATATTGCATGGCAGGGTAGTGACTGAAATAGTAGATAATAATAATAGGCTTACCTTTGTTTTTCTGTTGTGTGTTTACAGGTCCTAGGAATATAATAAAGTGTGTATGTGAGCATTACATTGTCAGCTGAAGATAACTGTAGACCTCATTTTGTAGACAGCCACATGACTAAGAGAAAAATGTGAACATTTCTCTTAGGCTGAATGCACACTTTAAGTACTGCCTATGGTATTTGAATATGGGCGCATGATCTATGTCAAACTATTAATTATCCAGCTTCATATTGCCTTAGTTAATCTAATTGAGGAAGGATTTCCACCACCACAGTAATAGTCTTTTATCATGACTCAACAGCAACATATACAACCTGTACAAAATCACCAGCTAAAATCAGATAATTTTTTCATTCCTATCTCAAGATCTAAAATTAACACATTTTTAAACATGATTATAGCTGAAATCCAACGAAATATTAAAAACACCAATATATGCAGTTCTTTATAAAAACAATAATTTAAAACAATAATTAAAAAATCAAATAACCTGAATTGATTGGATTTCAACCTATTTTAATGCACTCTGTAGTAGCTAAAGCGATGCCCTAAAAATGCAAGTTTATGGATAACATTAGGTTTTATTGTGAGACATGATACTGTAATTGCAATATAACATGCAAAAATACATAATATAAAAGGATATAACATTATTTTTCAAAAGCTTTACAAGTCTTACAAATACATTATATAGCTCCCAACTGTCCCTGGTTTCGAGGGACTGACCCTAATTTGGAGCAATGTCCTTCTACCCCTCTTTCCCCCTCATTTGTCCCTCATTTTAGTCTGATCTATATAGTTTTATATAAAATGCACTTTTTACCTTTCAAAAAGTGTTTCCCAGTGCTAAACCTTTCATATAATTTCTAAGTTGTGGCATTTTTACATTTTAAAAGCCAATATAAAGCAATAGTGGTGGTAAAGAAAAGTCCTTGTGAATTTAATTAACCTTTTTTTGGTTAATTCTCCTTTAAGGGGGTATGGAAGGGGGCGTGTCCTATGCCTACATACATTTGACAGTAGGTGTCTCTCATTCCCATCTCAAAATGTTAGGAGGTATGACATTATTCTTATTAACACACATCACTTGTAGATGGCCTTATTTTGAAGAAGATTCAACCATCAATTGTTATTGAGGTTTAAACATATTTCATATAAGAGTTTACCATGTTTATGTACATCTCCTGATGCGTTTTTTAAAATAAGCTTCCACTTATTCAGAGGAGCACATTAACCACTTCCAGACTGCCCACAGTACATTTACTGTGGGCAGGTGGCAGAGCCAGGCTGGATCACCTACATGTATTTCATCCAGCCTACTCTGGGTTAGGTGCACGCAGCATGCTTCTACCGCGACTGCTGTGACCACTGGACACAGAGGATTGCAGAGCCTGGTAGTTGCCGCCTGGGGATCTTGTGAAAGCTATGCGATCACATGATCACAATGTCAACAAAGCTGTTCAGAACAGCTGTGTTTTCCATGCTGTGATTGGCCCACAGCTATCACATTGTACCTGGGCCAGTCACAACACCCTGTACCATGTAAATAGCTGTAGCCAATCACAGATCACTAGTGATCACAGCTGTCATGAATTACCCCCCCCCCCCCGCAGAGTAGAACAGTGTTACTATGGGTACAATGAAAGCATGTAAACAAAATAGTAACTTTTTTTAAAAAAATTTAAAAATGTAATAAAAATGATTTTTTTATTTTTTGTAAGTGTCACCAGTCACCACCCTGATTACCACCACACTAGTCATATGATAATGCTGTACTGCACTGGTAACAGGATTGAAAAAAATGTGAAAGAGTCAAATTTTATTTAATTTCTTCATTTTCAAAAGTTGTGACAAAAAATTCCAACTTCAAAAAATTTGCCATGCCTCTTACTAAATGCACCAGACTACCTAAAAAAGGGTCAATTGGAGGGGGGGGGGGGGGGGGGTATTTGTACTGTCCTAGCATTTTAAGGGCTTCAAGAAATGAGATAGACCATTGATCAGAATTGATCAGTTTTCAAATATATACACAATATATATACCATAGTTTGTTGACGCTATACCTTTCATTTTTTTTACCAAAGACATGAAGCTGAATACATTTTGGCCTAAATTTATTAATAAATTCGATTTTATTGGATATGTTTTATAATGGAAAGTTGAAAATATTGTTTTTTTTTAAAAGTTTCAGTCTTTTTTCAAATATATTGCAAAAACAAAGAAACCCAGTCACGGTCAAATACACCAAAAGAAATCTCTATTTCTATGAACAAAATTATAAAAAAATTCATGGTATTGCATGACTACGCAATTGCCAGTTAAATTAGCACAGTGCTGAAAAGCAAAAAAATACCCTTGAAGGGGGTAAAGCCTTTCCGGAGCTGGGGTAATTAATAAGAGGATTGTGAATCTTATTTCTAGTGTGAAAGTTATCACCAAACATTATGGCAAAAATATATATTATTGGCCTGGATTTCAAGTGGATAAAATAAGCTCATGGTTGCAGCTGCAGCCATAAGCTTGGTAGTATTGTTCTTGGCCAGTGATCAGCTCTTCACTAAAAGAAAGCCTGGTGGCTCTATAGCCGCCAAATCGATTTTACGTTAGTGAGAAGGACTGCCCCCAAAAATGCAAATTTTAATATATGTGTGTGAAAAAAAAAAAAATTGCTCAATTCAAGAAATCTGGATTCTGTGCTACATCGAATAAAGTCCATTTATCTAAAAAAAAAAAAGAAAAAAAAATTGCCACAGAAGTGAAGTGGTTTAAAAAAAGAAGTATTACACATAATAAATGTGAGATATCAACGTTCATTTCTGAACTTGCAATAAACAGACTGGCTGATAACCATGCCCTCCAGTTTCCATTCTTTAAGTCATTAGTGAAATATCTTGTTACACTCTTTTCATAGAAAAGTGATGACAGAAAAAGACCAAAAGGTCTATCAAGTCACTTACTGTTGACTGACTTACTACCTCAGCTAGAAGTCTGCTCCAAGCATTGGTAAAATAATACTTTCTAAGGTTAGTTAGGCTGGTTTCACTCTCATTCTTTTTTTGTTAAATTGCCTTCACCTGTACAAAGAAAATTAAAATGGTAATTTAGCCACCTCCCTTCCCAAAAGAGTAAATTTCAACCTCCAGAACTGGGGAAAGAAAGCCCACTGTAAGTTTAAGGTCTCCTGCACACTCAACATTAATTCTGCTTTTAGGGTGTGTTTTTTCGTTGCCTTTTAAAGCCCCTCTGTTAACCTATGTGTCCATGCAGTCTGACTTTGCTTGTTGCATGCTTGTCCCTGATCAATATATTTGTTCAACATACAATTCCTTCCCCCCTGGAAGGTGGTATCATTGATAAAAAAAATCATATAGATTTGGTAATATACAAGTATGGACAAATCACATTAATCTAAAACTGAATCAAGCTGAGAGGTTTGATTTCTAACTCTTGATGTTTTCTGTACTACAGTTTGCATTGCCTTGTTACATCATATGCACAGAAGGGTGTCTGCATTGTTATCCTGTGTTATGACTGACAAGCTGATAGTCTAGTCACTTCTTTTATTTGAGTGGGCTATGGAGTCAGGTCTAGAGTGTCAAAATGTGCCTTTCATATGACTTGTCATCTGGATGCGCTCATTTAAGCATGTGAAGATCACGTGCCCGAGGGCTGAAGCCATTCATGAATACCAAATACTGTTTATCCTAGAAGCTTAATGCTTTCTAGATGCCAAGCAAGTTTCAATAATGTATATTCCCTTCTGTAAGGTGACTATAAATATATTTTATTATAAATAATGTGGATTATATGGATTATGGCAGATCGAGTGTATAATGCTGTATCTTGTATAAATATGAACAGGGATTTATCATTACGGTATGCTTGTGCTCACAGATGTTCAGTTACATGATCCCTCAGCCTATCTGGTTGCTTGTACACTGGTGTTTATTTTCTACAGAATAGTCCTAGTTTGCTATACATGCTGGACATCTAGCATATGGTTTAATGATACTTTTTACAATTTCACGTTCCTTACAGTCTATTTTAATTATAGCTGTGCCCACGTAATTCTGTTTTGTTCCTACATAGTACAAAGGGTAACAGCTGTAAGGGTTGGTTCACACTAGCCCCTGCTTTGCAGTGCAGCAGCTGGTGTGTAGTGCCATTCGACTGGGCTCAGAGCAGTGATGAAGTGCTGAGCTTGGCGGATCGGTTCAACTGCCGGCCGTGCGAGGCAGTGGATTGCCTAGCACTGCGCTGAAAAAAGTATCGCACGGATACTTTTTTCAGCGAACCGCGCCCGCACACCAGGCACATAGGAGACAGGGCATTTTGCCTTGTCCATGCGGTGAGACTGCACTTTAATAGCCACCCAATACAAACCCACTGCACCTGGTATGAACATAGTGTAAATCCACATGCTGAAACTTAAACTTACGTATTTCAATACAAACTATACTTTTATTAGATTCCACATATATACCACAAAATCTGTGCATTCATACGTGCACCTCAGGCGAATTGTAAATTCCAAAAATGAAAGTGTAGTACCCATCCTGGCCAGGGTAGAAAGTAGTTTACCACTAGTGCAAGGAGAGGGCTGACATAACCCCGAGGTAGATCTATGGCTGCAGTAGAGATTATCACAACAATGAAGGGCACCAGCCACTTTAGTCCTTTTTCTGAATACTCTTAGGTAGAGAGGGATAGGGTGGAGGTCTCCTTCAGCAAAAGAGCTCCAGACTCTGCCAGACTCATCCTCCATCCAAGGGGGTGTCAGAATCCTCTCCTGAAGGACCTCATCATTTGACTCTGTCACCTTGGAAGCTACTGTATTTTCTCCATAATTAGGCAGGGCATCTTGAGGAATTCTGTGCCTCATACAGGTCCCAGGCCTACACCGCACAAACACTTGCATGCTCTTTCCCAGGCCATGTCCTGGGGGAAAAGAGTTCCCCAAACTTTTATATCCTTCCCCAGCATGCACCACTGGCATGAACCCCCCAGTGGTTGCCAGAGAGGACAAAAATGCTCAATAGCACAATTGTTGCCACCTGCCATAACTATTTTTCTAAATGCCAGTGACACCTAGTGGTGGCAGTAGGGAACTGTACCAATCCCAAACATAACGGAGAATGAGTGAGAAAAACTACAAATTGGCCTCAGAAAACTACTACCCAGGAGAACTACATTATCTAGACACCTATAAAAACATCACATAATAGGGTTAATGTTGTTCACTTAGCAAAACTCTTCACTCACTTGTAATATACGTACAATCAAATGCTAAAAAAGTCTATTTCTCCCTTCATTTCCCTTGCACGATTGGGTATTAAGTGTGAACACAGCTTTGTCTTATTCATTAACAATCATTTTGCAAATTGCATATAAACTTTCCAAAGTGAACATTACGTTTTTAGGTGCACAGCCTCTACTTTTTTAGTAACAGAGCACAAACAAATGGGACTGTGTTGTGGTAAGGGGTGTGCTTGAATTCCGGCTTGGGTGTTGTCCAAACCTGAAGCTGTTAGTGCTGGGCCAATAAACTGAAGGCAGTGGTGCTTGTGACATCATTGACCTAATATGGTCATGTGGCCTTCTGGGTTTCTGGGTTTGGACTGAACTCAAGCTCATCCTTAGTTGTGGTTTAATGAATAAAGATAAGATACATGCATTTCATGTGGTTAGCACATACATGGAAAATGTATTAAAGCCTTTTGCAGCCACATTGAGATAACACCTACTATATATTTGTAAAAGAGATCCTATTCACAAAGCATAGCTTTACAAAATATTTCAGCAATTTCTGCTTACCTTTTTACAAATTCATTCTAAAAACTCTAGGACTGAAAACTCTTATTCCCCGTACAGATGGATTTTGTGGTCGGAATGTCCGACCGTGTGTACGGGGCATAAGAATGACCAACCTAAAGCTGAGTGCACATGGGTCAAATGTCGGGAGACATAGTTACAAAGTTAGTCAGGTTGAAAAATGGCACAAGTCCATCTAGTTCAACAACAAAAAAATACAATCCTATATACGTGAAAAAAAAAGAGCGAAAACCCCTGCAAAGCATGCCCAAATTTGCTACAGCAGGGGAAAAAATTCCTTCCTGATCCCCCGAGAGGCTTTTCCTGGATCAACTTTACCTATAAATGTCAGTACCCAGTTATATTATGTACATTTAGGAAAGAATACAGGCCTTTTTTTTAAAGCAATCTACTGATCTGCCCAGAACCACCTCTGGAGGGAATCTTTTCCACATTTTCACAGCTCTTTCTCTGAAGAAACCTTTCCGTATTTGGAGATTAAATATTTTTTCCTCTAGACTAGGGATGAGCCGAACACCCCCCCGTTCGGCTCGCACCAGAACCCGCGAACGGACCTAAAGTCCGTGCGAGCTTTAGAACCCTATTAGTTATAATGGATGCGAACGTTCGAAATTAAAAGTGCTCATTTTAAAGGCTAATATGCATGTTAATGTCATAAAAAGTGTTTGGGGACCTGGGTCCTGCCCCAGGGGACATGTATCAATGCAAAAAATTTTTTTAAAAACGGCCGTTTTTTCAGGAGCAGTGATTTTAATAATGCTTAAATTGAAAAATAAAAGTGTAATATTCCTTTAAATTTCGTACCTGGGGGGTGTCTATAGTATGCCTGTAAAGGGCGCATGTTTCCCGTGTTTAGAACTGTCTCTGCGCAAAGTGTCATTTTTGAAAGTAAAAAAGCTATTTAAAATCACTCGCGGCTAATGTTAATTCACGGCTCCCGTAACACAGAGAACAGTGATTCATTGAAACTCATTCATAAAAAAAAGTCATTGATAAAAAAAAAAAAAATGAAAAAAAAAAAGCGTAGGGGTCCCCCCAAATTCAATAACCAGGCCCTTCAGGTCTGGGATGGATATTAAGGGGATCCCAGCCAAAAAAAAAAAAAAAAAATGGCGTAGGGTCCCCCTCAAAATCCATACCAGACCCTTGAGGTCTGGTATGGATTTTAAGGGGAACCCTAGCCAAAAAAAAATGGCGTGGGGTCCCCCTCAAAATCCATACCAGACCCTTATCCGAGCACGCAACCTGGCAGGCCGCAGGAAAAAGAGGGGGGGACGAGAGCGGCCCCCCCTCTCGCCTGAACCGTACCAGGCCACATGCCCTCAACATTGGGAGGATGCTTTGGGGGTCTAAGACCCCAAAAGCACCTTGTCCCCATGTTGATTAGGACAAGGGCCTCTTCCCCACAACCCTGGCCGGTGGTTGTGGGGGTCTGCGGGCGGGGGGCTTATCGGAATCTGGAAGCCCCCTTTAACAAGGGGACCCCCAGATCCCGGCCCCCCCCCTGTGTGAAATGGTAAGGGGGTACAAAAGTACCCCTACCATTTCACCAAAAAAGTGGCAAAAATGGTAAAAAGGACAGGAGACAGTCTTTGACAATTCCTTTATTAAAATCTTCTTTCTTCTTTCTTCATCCTTCGGATTCTTCATCTTCTCCTTCCTTCATCTTCTTCCATCTTCTTCTTCCATTTTCTTCTTCCTCCGATCCGCTTCTTCTTGCGCTGGTCTTCTCGTCCTTCTCGTCCGGCATCTTCTTCCGTCGGCGTCGGTGTCGGTGTCTTCTTGGGCCGCTCCGCGCAATGGGAGGCTCCCGCTGTGTGAGGCTCCACTCCATCTGACAGGTCTTTTAAAACGGAGGGCACCTGGTGACCCCGCCCCCCTCTGACATCATGGGGAAAGCCATCATGGAATTCCCCATGACGTCCCTGTGCGTCAGAGGGGGCGGGGTCACCAGGTGCCCTCCATTATAAAAGACCTGTCAGACGGAGCGGAGCCTCACACAGCGGGAGCCTCCCATTGCGCGGAGCGGCCCAAGAAGAGACAGAGACACCGACGCCGACGCCGACGGAAGAAGATGCCGGACGAGAAGGACGAGAAGACCAGCGCAAGAAGAAGCGGATCGGAGGAAGAAGAAAATGGAAGAAGAAGATGGAAGAAGATGAAGGAAGGAGAAGATGAAGAAACCGAAGGATGAAGAAAGAAGAAAGAAGATTTTAATAAAGGAATTGTCAAAGACTGTCTCCTGTCCTTTTTACCATTTTTGCCACTTTTTTGGTGAAATGGTAGGGGTACTTTTGTACCCCCTTACCATTTCACACAGGGGGGGGGCCGGGATCTGGGGGTCCCCTTGTTAAAGGGGGCTTCCAGATTCCGATAAGCCCCCCGCCCGCAGACCCCCACAACCACCGGCCAGGGTTGTGGGGAAGAGGCCCTTGTCCTAATCAACATGGGGACAAGGTGCTTTTGGGGTCTTAGACCCCCAAAGCATCCTCCCAATGTTGAGGGCATGTGGCCTGGTACGGTTCAGGCGAGAGGGGGGGCCGCTCTCGTCCCCCCCTCTTTTCCTGCGGCCTGCCAGGTTGCGTGCTCGGATAAGGGTCTGGTATGGGATTTGAGGGGGACCCCACGCCATTTTTTTTGGCTAGGGTTCCCCTTAAAATCCATACCAGACCTCAAGGGTCTGGTATGGATTTTGAGGGGGACCCTATGCCATTTTTTTTTTTTTTTTTTGGCTGGGATCCCCCTTAATATCCATACCAGACCTGAAGGGCCTGGTTATTGAATTTGGGGGGACCCCTACGCTTTTTTTTTTGTTTTTTATTAATGAATGACAGCTCTCTGTGTTACAGGAGCCATCAATTCATTAGCCGCGAGTGATTTAAATAGCTTTCTTCCTGCAAAAATGACACTTTTTTGCAGGGAAAGTTCTAAGCACAGGAAACCTGCCCTCCTTCACAGGCTACCTATAGACACCCCCCAGATGTGATACTGCAATGCTGTTCTAACAGCATGCACACACATATCCCCAGAAATAAAGAACATATTGTTGTCAGCAGTCAGCAGCACACTGACACGCTGACACTGTGAGTGAAACATAATATGCGAGGCCGCCGCCGCGGCGGCCTCTTATACCGTGGGGCGTGTATTAAAGCCCCTGAGCTATAATTGGCTACAGGCATCCTGCCTGTAGCCAATTATGGCTCTCCTCGCTGCCGGCGCTGTGATTGGCCAAGCATGCGGGGTCACAGTGCATGCTTGGCCAATCATCAGCCAGCATTGCACTGCGCGGGCCGCAATGCATTGCGGGGCCGCTCGCATCACACGAATTTGATGCGAGCGGTCCCAATAGTTCTGGGCTCGCCGAGCAAGCGAACACCCGGTGCTCGATTCGAACATGGGTTCGAATCGAACACCGGGCTCATCCTTACTCTAGACGTAGTTTGCCCCCTTGTCTTCTGTGATGACCTCAAAGTTAATAACTTAACACCAAGTTCACTATATGGACCACTTATTTTTTTTTATTTTTTTTTACATGTGGATCATATGCCCCCTTAATCTCCTCTTCTCAAGAAAGAATAAATTCAGTTCCTCTAATCTTTCCTCATAGCTGAGCTCCTCCATGCCTCTTATTAGTTTGGTTGCCCTTCTCTGCACTTTCTCCAGTTCACCAGTATGCTTTTCGAGAAGTGGTGCCCAAAACTTAACTGCATATTCCAGATGAGGTCTTACTAATGATTTGAACAGGGGCAAAATTATATCTTTCTCTCTGGAGTCTATACCTCTCTTAATACAAGAAAGTACTGCTCGCTTTTTTGCTGGTTAATTTGCAGGTTTAAAAAAATGGCCGACATTCAGCCTGTGTGTATGCCGGTCTGTCGGATGAGCATGCGTCCCTTTGTCAGAATACAACAGCTCAGCCTGGGGGGGGATGGCTGTACTTACTGAACGGAACAGAAAAAAAAATAATAGTGTGTGCCAGGCTTTAGAAACCTACACTTCTTGCCCCAGTGGGAATTGACATTACTTTTGTTTAGGTTGACTGTATCTGAACTGTAAGAATTGGTCATTACAACATTTATATAATTTCTGCTTCAAATAGTATGCATTTAATTATCTTTATGTGACAGTTGTTTCCAGCAGTTAACATGGTATAGTGGCTTGTAAACTTGGTCATGGTTTGAAATAAGAAGCTGTGTAATGCATTTGGCTGACAAGTTTGCCACGGTGAATTGCTTCCAGGCCAGGCTATAAATTCCCAGTGTTGTTGCCATGTTGGTACAGCGTGTCCACCAAATATTACAGCATGATCATGAATGTGTTTTTAGTTAAACCTTGTCATTTAGTTAAAACTTGTTTTACAGTAACTAAGAGGAATTGACAAGAATACATTAAAGCCAAACTCTCAGCAAACAGCTAAATGCACAGCTGAAATATATACATGTAAACAAATTGACATGCTAAAGAGATACATTCTGTTAAGTTAATCTTTACGGAAGCATACCGGAGAGTACACCCTGGTCTTGAACCTTTCTACAGACTACACTTTAAATAAGCAATGCACCCTGCTCAAGGGCCCACCACAGACTATGATTGGATACATTGCCCTCTTCTGTAAGCAGGTTCATTGACCACCACTCCCATTCCTAGGCTGCATGCTGCTGTGCATGGAATTGCAGAAGGCTGCTAAAGATTTTACTAGAATCCATAGCAGAGCTGTGGAGACCCATGGAAGGGGCAATCACTGGAAGTGACCTCTGACCATCCTTTTGTGCTCATAATCTTCCCTTCCTCCCATCTGTCCTCTCCATGCCTCTCACCCCCTCACTGTCCGCGCTCTCTTTCTCCCCTCCCCTTTTCTCTCCCCCCTCCCTCTTCCCCTTCTCCTTTTTCTCATCACCTCTCCCCCCTTCCACTCACTCCTCTTTATCTCCATTCACCCTTTCTCTCCTGCTTCCCTCTCTCCTCCCTTACCCCTCTCCCCAACTCCCTCACTCCTCCCCCTATCGCTATCCCGCCTCCCTTCTCTCTCCCTCCCCCGCTCTTTCTTTTGCTTACTCCTCTTTCCCACCATCTGTCTCTCTCTTTCTCTCTCCATCTCTCTCTCTCTTTCACTTCCTCCCCCTGTCCTCTCCCCTCTCTCACCTTCTCTCTCTCTCTCTCTTCACGTCTCTTTGTTTCTTTCCCCTTCCCCCCTAGCTCTCCCTCTCTCTCCCTCCTTCTCTGTCTTTCTCGCCCTCCCACTTTTTCGCTTTGCCCCCCCTTTCCCTTTTTATGTCTGCACTTTATACACTTATGCCACGTACACACAATCAGATTTTCCGCCAGCAAAAGTCCAATGTGAGCTTTTGGCCAGAAATTCCGACTGTGTGTATGCTCCATCGGACTTTTGCTGGTGGAATTCCCGCCAGCAAAAGATTGAGAGCAGGTTCTCAATTTTTCAGTCGGAAAGTTCCGTTCGTCTGTACCAATTTCGTCACGCAAAATTCCAACACATGCTCAGAAACAATTTGACGCATGCTCTTAAGCATTGAACTTAATTTTCTTGGCTCATCGTAGTGTTGTACGTCACTGCGTTCTTGAGGGTCGAAAGTTCAGAGAACTTTTGTCCAAGTTTTTTTCGATGGAAAATCCGATCGTGTGTACGCGGTATTTGTTCTGTGTTACATAGCCCTAACCAAAGTTTTCATTATCTCCGCAGTTGCTCAGTCAAACAAAGTAATATCCTTTTGTGTGCAGAATAGCATATGCATTTAAAAATTTTAAATTTTATAACAATTCTTTTTTGTCTTGAAGTTTGTGTGTGTCTGTGAAAGGATAACTTCAGAGCGGCACTCGATGGGTTAAATCCAGAAAGTACATATGGAAAACATTGGTTGAATAAAGGAACTTGTTAATTGCACTGTTGGCCAAGCAAACAAAGACTATAAAAAACTTTAAAACTTGAAAATGCTGCAATAGTAAATCATGAAAGTATATGACAAAAAATTACAAAAAATTATTTTAAAAACGCAAACGGTACCACTGATGACATCCAGGTGGAAAAGGGTTAACACCATCCAAAAGGCTTGTTGGTCAGAAAAGCCCTTTGGCAAAGCACAGGCACACAAAAAAAGTAGTCACGGCAACCCAGCGGCTTATGGTCCACAGTGTACCACGGGTTTGCTGTTCCGTTCTCTGGTGCGATGCTGACTTCATCAGCGCGTCTGGTCCCTCTGGCTCTGCTCTCCCGGTCTGATACCATCCCACAGTTGTTTTCACACCTCACCACCCGCAGCCCAACTTGGTCCCCTCCTGCCACCATCTCTGAACATCACAGCGGTTGGCACAGTGTTCCCCTGCATCCTGCAATTTTACCATCTCTGGACACAGGACCAGCCTGACCACTGGCTTGCAGGCAGCGGGCAGCAACTCTCTTCACAGGGCTTTTATCCACTCCAACATGGCCCATGGCGTCTTTCTTCCATGTCTGACCAGCAAGCCTTTTGGATGGTGTTAACTCTTTTCCACTTGGGTGTCATCAGTGGTATAGTTTTGGCATAGGCTTGCTGTGTATACAGCGACAAGTTTTTCTTAATCCTATGCATGCTCACATGTTGTCATGCTGTTTTGGCTTTTTGATTGGAAAACTAGGCAGATTATTTGTGTATTATGACACCCCCCCTCCCCCGACCCCTGCACAGCCTTTCACTGAGAAGATCAGCGTGCTGCTGTTTCTTATCCCCATACCCCCAGCTCTTATGCCACTGAGAACAGAGGTTATGTCATCACTTATAAAAAAAGGGAAAAGTGTTTTCTAATGTTTTTATACATTTATACACAAACGTTTTGCCTTTCATTCATATTTTGATCCGAATGAGTTGTTTTACAGGGTAAAGATTTACAGTATCTCACAAAAGTGAATACACCCCTCACATTTTTGTAAATATTTTATTATATATCTTTTCATGTGACAACACTTAAGAAATTACACTTTGCTACAATGTAAAGTAGTGAGTGTACAGCTTGTATAACAGTGTAAATTTACTGTCCCCTCAAAAAAAAAACTCAACACACAGCCATTAATGTCTAAACCACTGGCAAAAAAAGTGAGTACACCCCTAAGTGAAAATGTCCAAATTGGGCCTAATTAGCCATTTTCCCTCCCCGGTGTCATGTGACTCGTTAGTTTTACAAGGTCTCAGGTGCGGATGGGGAGTAAAGGTGTTAAATTTGGTGTTATCACTCTCACTCTCTCATACTGGTCTTACTAGGCTGTAACAAGATTGCCAACATCCTGAAACTGAGCTGCAGCATGGTGGCCAAGAACATACAGTGGTTTAACAGTACAGGTTCCACTCAGTACAGGCCTCACCATGGTCGACCAAGGAAGTTGAGTGCACAAGCTTAGCGTCATATCCAGAAGTTGTCTTTGGGAAATAAATGTAAGAGTGCTGCCAGCTTTGTTGCAGAGGTTGAAGGGTTGGGAGGTCAGTCTGTCAGTGCTCAGACCATACGCTGCACACTACATCAAATTGGTCTGCATGGCTGTCATCCCAGAAGGAAGCCTCTTCTAAAGGTGATGCACAAGAAAGTCACAAACAGTTTGCTTAAGACAAGCAGACTAAGGACATGGATTACTGGAACCATGTTCTGTGGTCTGATGAGACCAAGATAAACTTATTTGGTTCAGATGGTGTCAAGCGTGTGTGGTGGCAACCAGGTGAGGAGTACAAAAACAAGTGTGTCTACATTGAAGCATGGTGGTGGGAGTGTCATGGTCTGGGGCTGCATGAGTGCTGCCGGCACTGGGGAGCTACAGTTCATTGAGGGAACCATGAATGCCATGTACTGTGACATGCTGAAGCCGGGCTTAATCCCCTCCCTTCGGAGACTGGGCCGCAGGGCAGTATTCCAACATGATATTGACCCCAAACACACCTCAAAGACAACCACTGCCTTGTTAAGAAGCTGAGGGTAAAGGTGATGGACTGGTCAAACATGGTGCTGAACTGGTCAAGCATGTGTCCAGACCTAAACACTATTGAGCATCTGTGGGGCATCCTCAAACGGAAGGTGGAGGAGCGCAAGGTCTCTAACATCCACCAGCTCTGTGATGTCGTCATGGAGCAGTGACAGAGGACTCCAGTGGCAACCTGTGAAGCTCTGGTGTACTCCATGCCCAGGAGGCAGTGCTGTAAAATAATGGTGGCCACACAAAATATTGACACTTTGGGCCTAATCTGTACATTTTCACTTAGGGGTGTACTCACTTTGGTTGCCAGTGGTTTAGACATTAATGGCTGTGTGTTAAGTTATTTTGAGGGGACAGCAAATTTACACTGTTATACAAGCTGTACACTCACTACTTTACATTGTAGCAAAGTGTAATTTCTTTAGTGTTGTCACATGAAAAAATATAATAAAATAGTTACAAAAATGTGAGGGGTGTACTCACTTTTGTGAGATACTGTACATTTACTTTAAGGACAGCGCTTTTAATGATCTATTGGCTCCCTATGTATAGGTTTTAGATATTTCAGACTAAAAGAAAAGCACTGAGGGGTATGGGAGTACAAACATATTGAGTAGATTCTGTAGTTATATGAAAAGACCAAGAATCCTAATAATTACTGGATCAACAATATTTTAAATACACACCACATGTCTATTCAGGATTATATAACATTTATAAAAAATATATATGTATTGAGACTTTTTAGGTGCCACCGTAATAAGATTCACACATAAGACTAAGACCCGAAAGGGCCTGGTATGGACTGGGGAGGGGACCCCATGCCATTCTTTTTTTTTTTCTTCATCTATATTGCTGGGAACCGTCAATACATTACATCCGTGAGCAAGTTTAAATTACATTTCTTCCTTTAGAAATGTCATTATTGCTGCGGCATGTTCTACACATGGCACAGATGCGCCACTTTACAGGCAGACTAAGGGGACCCCCCAGGCACGATATTTAAAGGAATATTTCATTTTTATTGTTTCACTTTAAGTTTAAGTTTACTTTTAGTCCCTTGCTGTGTCACGATATGTCAGTGTAAAGTTCTGTTGCTGCTGCCCAGCTGCCCTATTGCCATGTACAGATGACTCACCTGCAGACCTTGTGTTTACATGTAAATAACCTACATTGATATGTAAATAGAGGTGGCATTCATATGTATATCATGTCCCCCTAAGGTCGTATCTACCATCACTTCTGCTGAATGCTGCCCACTGGGGAGGTAACATTGGTGGTAAGTGCAGAATTGCCCTTACACTGGTGGTCAGTGTAAATCCTCATTTACATTGGTGGTTAGTGTAAATTCCCCCCAAACATTGGTGGTTGGTGTAGAAGTGTCACCTTACATTGGTGGTCAGTACAAATCTCCTCGACAATGATTGTCAGTGTAAATCCCCCCTTACATGGAGATCATTGTATATTCCCCCTTACACTGGTGGTTGATTTAAATGCTGTTATTACATTGGTGTCAGTGTATAAATCCATCTTTTCTATTGGTGGGTGGCGTATAATCTCCCGTTACATGGTGGTCAATGCAAATTCCCCCTCACATTGATGGTCCGTGTAAATCCCCCTGACATTGGTAAATTCCCCATTACATAGGTAGAATCCCCCACTATATACTTGCCAAAGATTTCCAGCTTTGCTCTACATGATTCTGAATTTTTCACAGTGTACTGCCTCCTAACTAATCCCATCCTCCTACCACTGCCACTGATCCCATCAACCCCCCAGCATTGCTACTGCCCCCCCCCCAATGCCACTAACCCCATGAGTCCTAGGATCTGTAGGAGTTTTCTGGCTATTGATGGGTCCTCTCACCTCCCCAGTCCATGGTGTGCAGGCAGTGAGGAGATGATGTGCTGTAACCTTTTGCAACTAATCAGTGAGCAGTAATGCGGTGCGCTAACCTCTTGCAACCAATCATTGAGCGGTAAGGATATGCAGTAACCTCTAGGAACCAATCAGTAAGCAGTAATAATGTGCAGTAACCTCTAGCAACCAATTAGTGAGTGATATAGATGTCCAGTAACCTCTAGCAATCAATCAGTGAGCAGTATTGAAGTGCAGTTATCTCTAGCAACCAATCAACAAGCAGAAGTCATGTGCTGTAACTTCTAGAAAATAAACAGTGAGCCATAATGTGTGCTGTAACCTCTAGCAGCCAGTCAGTGAGCCGTAATGATACACTGTAACCTCTGGCAACCAATTACAATCGCTGCCTGATCTGATTCAGTAAACTGATTTGGAGTCTAGCTGCTATTTATTGTATGTTTCAAAGCATGTGGAGAGTAAAATTGCATGGAAGAGGGGGCACAATAAAATGTTTGCCCAGGGTCTAATCAGTATTAAAGACGGCCCTGCCCCAAGTACATGTAATTGAGCACCTGGAGGTAATCTGAGCTACTAAAAGTGAATGATTTAGGCCTCTTGCACACGATACTCCCATTTGAGCATCTACTTTTTCAGTCATTTTTTTTGTATGTATTTTTATGCATTTTTCCACATGAGGCGTAAATTACTGACACAAAATGCAGATATTTCACTTGTTTACAGGCACATTACAATTAACGGGCTGTATTTTAGCTCAGTAAAAAAAAAAAAGCTGTACTGAGCCTTTTCAAGCTGCAGTGTGCAAGAGGCCTTAAATGTTAATATGTCTTGATAGTGTTAGTAAAAAAATGCTGTAAGTCTAACAAGAGGTTTTTCTTTCTCTCATAAACCTTTCTACCATTTCAAGATGGGTATGGATGTTCTTTTTACAGAGCCTTAGGGTCCTTTCACACAGGGCGGATCCATATTGATCCGCCCCGTGAAGATCGCTCAGCTGATCCCCGCTGAGCCGGCGGATGACAGGGCGGTCCCTGCACACTGTGCAGGGACCGCCCTGTCAGATCTCCGCTCTCCCCTATGGGGGATCGGATGAACATGGACCGTCTGTCCGTGTTCATCCGATCCGCTCTGCAGACGGATGAAAAAATAGGGTTTTCCTCCGTCTGCAGAATAGGACAATAGCGGAGGCAGACGATATCGGGTGTCAGCAGATGCTCATCCGCTGACACCCGCTATCCCATCGGGGTACATGTATGTCCGTTTTTCATCTGAAAACGGATGGATGAAAAACGGACATACGGTCCGCATGTGTGAAAGGGGCCTTACCATCAATAGTGACTAACAAGGCACCTGGGGGGATTGTCACTCCTAAGATTTTTTGCAAATTCATTGTATCTATTACATAAGATAGTAAAGAGACCACACATGGCCTAAGGTAGCCCTCGATTAGTCTGCTCGCTGGTTCCAGCCAATGCCTGATAGGTTTTTCTGGTGGTCTCCTGATGTTCTCATGCATTTTAAAGAGCGAGTAAAAAGTGGAAGTTTTTGAATGATAAACTATATGGTATGCCATTGTGTCTTTATCGGCTACAGCCCTACTAACGGCTTCATGAATGATCATAGTGTATTCTGTTCAAAATACCTGAAGCCTATCTGCTTTTAGGAAACAATACCATTTTCTATTTTCTAATATATCCAAACACATGTGTTTATAATGGGTGGCGACCAGTAGCGGTGCATCCATTAGGGTCGCCCAGGCGCCGCCCCCTCTTCTGTAGCCACCCCCTATTCAGGCGTCTCCTTTTCGGATGCCGGTGCCTGAATTACAGCAGCAGGGGTGTTTTTTTGAAGCACCCGATTACAGTCATAGGCTCTAATAGGCTTAAAAAAGGTATTGCATTGCGCTCGGAGCTCACCCAGGTGTGTTAGAAAAGCAAATGAATACTCACATTTCTAACACTGAACCGCCTCTCAGCCAATCAGGAGGCACAGGTCTAATACCCATCACCTGATTGGCTGAAGGCACAGGTGCTCCGATTGGACGCCTAGCAGAAGGAAGAAGAGACAAATAGAAGACACAGGAGCCGCCGCCTGACACTCTGCTCATCCCACCATCCCACAGCTTGCTGCCATCACCCGCTGCCTGATCCCCCACCAAGATGTGTTAAGTGCCGGGCAGTCAGCAAGTGAGCGGGCGGGTGGGGGAGCACAGTGGCTGCATTTGACGGGCATAGTAGCAGCATTTGATGGGCACAGTGGCTGAATTTGAAGGGCACCGTGGCAGCATTTGATGGTCACAGGTGGCTGCATTTGATGGGGTACAAGTGGCTGCATTTGAGGGGGCACAAGTAGTTGCATATGATGAGCACAGTGGTTGCATTTGAAGGGCACAGTGGCTGCATTTTACAGGCACAAGTGGCTGCATTTGATGGGCACAAGTGGCTGCATATTATGAGAACAAGTGGCTGCATTTGATGGGGCACAAGTGGCTGAATATGATGGGCACATTGGCGGCATTTGATGGGCACAGTGGCTGCATTTGACGGGCACAGTGGTGGCATTTGACGGATGCAGTGGCTGCATTTGATGGGCACAGGGGCTACATTTGATTGGCACAGTGGCTGCATTTGACGGGCACAGTGGCTGCATTTGACGGGCACAGTGGTGTCATTTGATGGGCACAGTGGCTGCATTTGATGGGCACAGTGGCTGCATTTGATGGGCACAGTGGCGGCATTTGACAGGCACAGTGGCTGCATTTGATGGGGCACAGTGGCTGCATTTGATGGGCACAGTTGCTGCAACTGATGACACAGTGGCTGCATTTGATGTTTTTTTCAGTATTCTTCTGAATTTTTTAGTTTGTTTGCGCCCCCCCAAAATGTTTGAGAACCAGCTGCCACTGGCCACAATTGCCCTCACAATCTTCAGGGTTTACCCTAATGTCATCAAATTTTATAAGATTCTTAAGGCTTCCCTTGTGCCTTAGTTAAATGCACATTTAAAGGCATTGTACAGTTTCCTATGCTTTTGTTGTTTTAACCAGAATCTACTGTAATTATATTCATTAGTTGTGGCTTCCATGTTGTCGCTGCAGTTTGTAGTATCATGGCTAATGTCCAAGTATTCAGTCACCTAGCTTGTCCCTATTCACTAATCCATTACCGCCAAATGTGGTGTGCTAATGTGATGAAACACATCTCTTCTCTTCGTTGCTCTGCCTGCTTGTGTCCATAACACTTTAAACATCCACAGTTATCCTTAAGAATATTTACATCAAGCTTATGTTCTTTAAATGTTGGTTTAAAAAATGAAAAATGAAAAATACATTCCCTTTAAACAGATGGATGTATGAAAGTCGGATACATGTCTGAGCATTTAAGTCAGTACCTGTGCTTTAAAGCAGCAATTCTGAATTGGCATTTAGGTAAAGGCGCATGAAAGAGCAATTTATAGAAATCATCCCATCATCTTTAGTTGAGGAATAAAGCCTTTATTGTTTGGTTTTGTTATGGAAGTGGAGTAATGAGGTCCAGTTTATAAAAAAACAATACTGCACTTAAAATATAGCAAATAAACAATTATTAATATAGAAAATAAAATTGCTACACAAGCCATAGTGTAATTTAATGCTATTAAAAATGTCCTATTTTTTTGTAAAATTCAATGCAATATGGCAACTTGGAGGCACTCTGTATACAGTTGGTGTTGAGAATGCCCTTAGAAGTTTAATTTCCTGCTTGAGTGAAGAACTCTAAGATATAAGGCATCTTCTGCAACAAAAATGTAATTTTAAAGCGGTTGTATGCCAGAAAAATAAAAACCTGTAAAGAAAAGACATAATGAGCTTGTATGCACCGCATACTAGCTCATTATGAAATACTTACCTTAGAACGAAGCACAGGCATCGCCTCCTGGTCACTGCTGAGGGAGCTGTCATGTTGCCTCTGCGTTTCTTCTGGGTTCGCAGCTCTGGCGCTGTGAGTGGCATGCGCGCGGGAGTTCTCTTTCCGGCAAGGAGCTCTGATTTTCCAGCAGCATCCGCTGTACCTTCAGAGCGCATGCGCTGCTGACGTCAGCGGCTGCATGCAAGGTGAATATCTCCTAAACCATTCAGGTTTAGGAGATATTTTACCTACAGGTGAGCCTTATATAGGCTTACCTGTAGATAAAATGTGAAAGCTGGGTATACAACCATTTTAAATTAGATACTTCCTAAGGGGTAATCACTTCTAAAGGAATACAGACACTGCAACTTTTCTCATCAGAACCTTGAAAGTGCACCAGCTGATTACATTTATTTAGTTACTTCCACTCAGAATCAGTATACGAAGACACAAAGTAGAACAAATAGTTATTTTTTTACAAAGCAGAAGCAGATAGCAATCTGCAACACAATGTGTTAAAATCTATGCAATGTACATTGATCACCCAAAGAGGACTGTTTTTTGCTGAACAGGTAAAGCCTCGTACACACAATCAGATTTTCCGCTGGGAAATGTTCGATGACAGGCTGTTAGTGGAAAATCCGACCGTGTTGTCAGATTTTCGTGTGTACACAAGTACACAAGTCCATCAGACAAAAGTCCAAAGCACAAACACGCATGTTCGGAAGCATGGACGAGCCAGAAGCGGTCAGTCTTGTAAACTAGCGTTCGTAATGGAGAATTAACATTCGTGATGTGGCAAATTATGAAATCTTGAAATGCAGCGCACATTCTCTTCTTCTTTAATGGGAAAATAATGAAGCTGCTTTGCTGGTGATACTGATGGACTTATTGCAAACTAATTTTCAAAGGCTTTTTTTTTCTAGTGATATCAATAATACTATTATTATTATTATTATTTTTTGGGCAAGTTACCACAGCACCATAACTATCTTATAGTTTTTAAGATCAAAGATACAACTATGTTGGTGTCCCTTGTCAATTTTACATTGTATTTTTTTTAAATGTAACTGCCTACTCCCAAACTGTCATTTGAAGTAAAACACATAGCCAAATATTATTCTACACAATGTTTTTATTGTGCATTAAAAAAAGAAAACAACTAAAATTAGACATGCTATCTGCCCATAGAACTTAACCAAAAAGTGCATTCTATGCATCCAAAAATATAGAAAACATACCAAATCAAATCATTAATCAACCAAAAAAAGGCCAATAATAAATAACACATTATCTCCTCTGATTACACAACATGTCTGGTTGACGAACAGCCGTTCAGAAACAAATTGAAAAGCACAAAATGAAAAGCGCAAATCAACACTCACCAAACTTCTACTAACGCAAAATTAGCAGAAGGAGCCCAAAGGGTGTCACTGAAGAGCTGAAAAACCATGTAGTACATCACTACATTTGTGATTGTTGACCAACAATTGTGTGCCGTGTGTATGCAAGACAAGTTTGGGCCCACGCCCTTCGGACAAAAGTCCACAGTTTTGTTTGCCAACAATCCGATCTTATGTACGAGGCATTACTCTTAAACTCCATCAGGAAAGAGATGGCTGGATTTTACAGGGTTGCAAATAATGATGTTATAACATATAATCCTCAAGTATTTTTAACTTTTTTTTTACATTACATAATACAATAGATACAAATATGATTCAATGTGGTTTTCCTACTGTTGTGTGTCAGCTGCTTAGTGATTCATGAGAAACTTTAGACTTTAACATGGTCAGTAAACAAGTACAAGATCAATTAAAATTATTTATGGTCAACCTACTTTTTTATTCTTCGCCTGGGAACCATTTAAGCATCACAGGACATGTTCTTAGGCTAAAAGTTAATTATTGCAGTATTAAGTGCCTCTCTGTAAACAGTTTTCTTAAAGCGTATCAATGGTCAAAATTTAAAGCTAAACTCCAAGAAAAGTGAAAATTTTCCCTTGCAGTGGAGCTGCGCCCTGCATTGCAAGGGTTAACTGCTTGCCTAGGTCTAGGAGGCATGGGAAAGTAAAAATTTTCCCTTGACAGTGGAGTTCATTTAGCACGTAACTTCAGGTTACCTGCATTGCTAGCTCCGTGACCTGGCATGGATTTAAAGGGAATCCATCTCAGACCCTTATCCGAGCACGCAGCCCGGCAGGCCAGGAAAGGGGTGGGGACGAACGAGCGCCCCCCCTCCTGAGCCGTACCAGGCCGCGTGCCCTCAACATGGGGGGTGCCCATGGAAAAGGACAAGAACCCTGGCCGTTGGTTGTCGGGGTCTGCGGGCGGGGGCTTATCGGAATCTGGGAGCCCCCTTTAATAAGGGGGCCCCCAGATACCGGCCCCCCACCCTATGTGAATGAGTATGGGGTACGATGTACCCCTACCCATTCACCTAAGGTGTAAAAATGTAAAGTACAAAAACACACACACTTTTGAAACAATATTTTATTGCACTGCTCCGGGGGTCTTCTTCCGTCTTGGGGGTCTTCTCGCCGGACTCCTCCGCCATTTACCAAGCTCTTTTACCGAGCGGAAAGTCCGGCTACCTTCTTCGTCGTCGCCGCCGTCGTCTGGGGGTCTCGATCCGGAGGATGCTGGGACTGTGACATCGCAAGGGGGCGGGGTCACCATGTGACATGAGCATGTGACCCTGTCCCCATGTCCCTATATAAGTCCCAGCGCAGCGCGGCTCTGGCATTCCGGGCAGAGACAGCGACGGGTCAACATCGGAAGAAGAAGAAGAAGAAGAAGAAGAAGAAGAAGAGGCGCCGGCGGCGCGGAAAACGACGACCGCCGCAAGAACAGAAGAGACCCCGGAAGACCCCCGAAGGCGGATCGAGACCCCCAGACGACGGCGGCGACGACGAAGAAGGTAGCCGGACTTCTCCCAGATTCCGATAAGCCCCCGCCCACAGACCCCGACAACCAACGGCCAGGGTTGTCGGGAAGAGGCCCTTGTCCTCATCAACATGGGGACAAGGGCTTTGGGGTGGGGGGGGCCGCACGGCCCCCCTTTCCCCAGGGCACCCCCCATGTTGAGGGCACGCGGCCTGGTACGGCTCAGGAGGGGGGGGCGCTCGTTCGTCCCACCCCTTTCCTGGCCGGCCAGGCTGCGTGCTCGGATAAGGGTCTGACATGGATTTGGGGGGAACCCCCACGCCGTTTTTTTTTCGGCGTAGGGAGTCCCTTTAAATCCATGCCAGGTTACGGAGCTAGCGCGGCGGCATTTACTGCCTACGCTAGCTACGTAACCTGAAGTTACGTTCTAAATGAACGGACTGCTCCGTGTGTGGGCAAGTCCGTTCATTTTTCAAAAGTCCCGCGGACTTTGGCCGGCGGATTGTCCGCCGGGGAATTCGGCGTGTGTGTGGGCAAGTCCGCGCGTGTGTGGGCAAGTCCACACGCTCGGAAAGTCCGGCAAAGCCAGCTGGAAAGTCCGGCGGATTGTCCGCTGGACTAGGTCCGCCGGCAAAAGTCCGCACGTGTGTACGCCGCATTACACTTACCTGATCTTTCCCTCCTGCAATTTTCTCTGCACTACAATGCCAGTCCCTGTAGTGTCATCAAGATGCACACTAGATGGAGCATAGCCTTGCATTGAATGTGAGAACGCAGAGGGACAGTCCATTTCAGAAGCATGGGGGAGCAACTTCTGCCAGGGGATCTGATAAGTAAAATGGCTTTTACCATCCCCTAGAATAAATCAGAAAATGCAGAACACAAGTACAATGTCAGGCTCCTGCAGAATCTCAGTATAGCTTTCTGCCCATAGCTCCCATATTGGCAGATGAAGATCAATGAGCTATGAGAGTGCTCACAGTTCATTGAGAACTACAAGTCATCTGCTGCAGTGGCAGACAGTAGCTGTAGTTCGTTCATTCACAGATCACTGAATTTTGCCAACGGGG
Source organism: Lithobates sylvaticus (assembly GCA_028564925.1). Lineage (NCBI taxonomy): Eukaryota > Metazoa > Chordata > Amphibia > Anura > Ranidae > Lithobates > Lithobates sylvaticus. The sequence goes on along the minus strand of CM053030.1, from coordinate 131,797,409 downwards.
GCAGGGAGAAGGTCTCCCACCTGCTTTTAAAGTGGGGGATTGCAGGGGCACAGGCAGGTGCTCATTGATAACACCCTAAAAACAGGTATAACATGTAACATTTTACAAATGGTGAACCTATCTTTTAAAGTAGTACTAAAGGCAATTTTTTTTTCATTTTGGATAGAGCTTGGAGGGTTATAACCCCTTTTAGGGTTATTTTTTGCCATCTTTGCCATCTCCTTTGCCATGTCCTATTGGGCAGATTTTCCTTCCTTTCCTGTCCTATAGCCAAAACAGGAAGTGAGAGAAAATCCCTCCAAAGTGATGGAATGGCTGGTTGTCACCAGGGCCACCAGAACTAACGTCCCCCTTGGAAAATATCCCCACTATTCCTGTTCTGATGTCAACCCAAAATTTGGGATTTATTTTTCTTTCACTTCCTTGGTAATAGTAAACAGGACTAATAGATAGGGTGAATCTCCGTAACGGGGACACAGACTACAATAACACCCTGACCAGTGTTCTAATCCATATTACTTTTTGAATAATGTTTGTTTACTTGTTTCAGATTTTCCCTCAATTTTTGTCTTGTAAAACAGTGTCCCTAGATCAAAAAAAGGCAGGGAACTTCTCTAATAGAGCCCCAGCAGCAAAAGCTTACACAAAACTGTTATTAATGAATAGCTTCATTAATAACAGTTATTAATTATCCTCATAGAGTTGATTGTACACCCTCAACACAAGGGTGGCAATAGGTAGTGGTACCACCAATAGAAATGACTCTAATATATTATGTTTTATGATATTTCGATGGGTGATAGTTTACTAAATGTCCATTAGGGGCGTTTAGTTTCTTAAAGAGTATAGCCTTTTATATATTATTTAATTATTATTATTTCAGGTGCTTGTGTAGCACCGTCAATCTACGCAGCACTATGCATGTGTGTTGTGCATTTGCATTGGCCCCTGCCCTCGGGGAGCTTGCAGTCTGAGGTCCCTAACTCACATTCATGCATACTGTGGTCAGTTTGGACAGGATTGGATTGACCTGCTGACATGTCTTTGGAGTATGTGGGGAGGCTGGGGTACCCACGCAGGCACAGGCGGGTGGTGTCGTGGTTGGGATTTGAACCAGCAAACCTTTTTGCAGCTGAAGTGATGGTGCTAACCATTGCACCACTGTGCCGCCCATTTAATAAACGTTTTCACATTTTGATTATGGTGTAACACACTGTATGGCTCATGTGATCCCTCAAAGAGGTGTGTATCCATTTGTGTGTGTGTGTGTATATATATATATATATATATATATATATATATATATATATATATATTTATATATATTATGTGGCATTGCTTTACCAAATGCGTAAATATATATTATATTTTTGTATTCGTTTATTGCAATTTTATATATGGTTTTATACATTGCACGACTTACGTGATCCTCCTACAAATTTGTTTTGTATCCTTAAGCCATTAGTATATCATTTAAAGAGGAGTATCCCTAAAAAAAATTAAAAAAAAAAAAAGTCAGCAGCTACAAATACTGCAGTTACTGACTTTTAATAATCGGACACTTACCTGTTCCAGGGTCCAGCGATGCGGGGGGTTGAAGCTTCGCTCGCCCCCGATCCGCTCGGCGGTGCCGGCATTGCAACTGTGGGCACCCGGCTGTGGCTTCGCAGCCGGGTACCCACTGCGCCGTGATTGGCCGTGCAGTCATCTGGGACCTGTCACATGTCCCAGATGACTGACAGGAGGGAGGGAGCCCTTCCTGCGCCAAGGGGAATTGATGTCACCAGCCCAGGCACCGAAGGAGGCAGACTACGAGGGACCCCCCTAGCAACAGGCATTTAGAGGTAAGTAAAAAAATGTTTTTTTTCCAATAATTTTTTTCATTTTTTTTTTAGGAATTTTAAGCATTTTTTTTTTTTTTTTTTTAGGGGGAAACACCACTTTAAGCGGTATCGCTATAGTAAATGTATTTTTTGTGCATGTCTATACCTAGCACTGACATAATAGCATCTAGCAGCTAGAAGATGTGTTTCCCGTTGGTGCGTCTGTCTGGGGGCTCCTCCTCCGTCTCTCGCATCTGAGAGGCATTTCCTAAGTATGGAACGCAGGCGCAGGACGTGATGCGTTCTAGCAGAGTATTTCCGGGTATTTGCATCATCCTGGGGGTTGATTCCTCTGTGATTCGCGTCACCTGGTGACACGCTTAAAAGGGGGTGCTTGGGTGGTAGAGCCATGCCTCTGATGATATCCACTCAGATGAAACATGGCAGGCTGGCTATGAGACACAAGCACGCTGAATGCTGCAGCTGTTTTGTTTTATGATGATTGTTTTCTTTGACTGTACATGTAAGTTACTACAATAAATCCTTTCACAAGTGGGATGGGCTTCACTATATGCTGCTTTATTTCCATTTGGTGATGATATCCCCTTGATTGGGTGAGACGCCTACTGACTGCTAGAAGTTTACTGCTTTGTTGCTGCCTGGGACAAGTGAATGAATGCAAGCTTTGCAGTGTATTTTAACCATCTACTTACTGGTGATTGACGAGTTCAGATATGATCCCTTGGGAAGTTGCCAAGGGATAGGAATCAATGCCTATCACTTGCTGATATCTGGTAAGCAGATTTGATTCTCACGTGGTGTGTTTCCCTATACACACTGAAAACTGGTGAAGGTATTATCATCTTTTCCTATTTTAATACTTCAAAGACTGTTGCTTTTTATTAGCGCCGCATGTGGACTTTTTATATTTGCTTATCAACAAATAGTGCTGGCTGCTTTCCTCTTCCAATATTAGTACCTTTTTTCAGTAGCGCAGATACCTACCTGTTTTTAAAACCTCACACATGTTCTATATATTTCCTATTATATCCAAAACAAAAACAAAAAAATAGTACAGATACACTTCAACCATAAGTCAAACTAAAAGAAATTTTTTTTTTTTCATTTTGGATAGAATTTCCTTCACTTCCTGTCCCATAGACAAAACAGGAAGTGAGAGGGAATAGACAGCAATAAAATTGCACTGGTAGTAGAAATATTCATTATGTTAGAATTTAAATATACTAAGACAGGAAAAGAACATGTTACTGTTAGATGATTGACACCATTTTAGACCAAGGGCAGCACTTAGATATTTTGCTGTTGTGGTTGAAAATTGTGCTCCCATGTTTCGCCAGGCAGACTGCCCTGGTATAACCGTTTTAGGCTTGCCAACACTCTTTGACAGAAAAAAGGGTTTAAATGTGGTATATTCAAAGAGTATGTTTGCATCATGTATATAGTACCTAAACCTAATTTAGTCCTCTGCAATACTGCAGACAGAAAGTCTGGCTATTGACATCTGTATGAACAACTCTAATTTTCTAAACAGAACAAAATCAAATAATCTCTTGTGACAATATTTCAAAATTTTTACAATATTACTGAATGTGTGTAGCCTTCCCGGATTAGATTAAATGTATTTCATTTATAAAGAGAAATGAGCCTGTATATTGAATATTAACCTTTTCAAGAATGTTTAACATAGGATACATTTTTTAGGTTATATGTTAATTGACAACCCTATGATCTAAGATTTTCATTGACTAACCCAACTAACGAAATCAGTGCAAATTACATCAAAATGCATTTTAGTGCATGAGCTAATATGTCCATGAACAAGCATCATGACACAAGTTGACACGTCATAATGCATGTAAACACACCATGACTTGTGTCAGTGCATATTGATGTGCATTATGATGTGATCTGACATCCAAATAATGCATAGCATTGCATGCAAAACATGACAATGTATACACTGTAACATGCATTTTAATGTACCTTCATTGATTTCAATGGAAATTGCATCGGGGGGATGCATAGGTGTGAATCTAGCCTAATCCTTCACAGAGTACAATAAAGAATGATTTTTAAGGGTTACCTGAGTAGGGTCCCATACCACGCCCAAGTAACCCTTATGCCGCGTACACACGACCGGACTTTCCGGCAGAAAAGGTCGATGGAATAATTCTGTCGGATATTCCGATTGTGTGTGGGATAATCCAATTGTTTTTCTAAAAAAAAATTCAGACTGACCTAGAAATAGAACATGCTTTAAATCTTTCCGACTGAATCAATTTCTATCGGGAAAACCGTTTGTCTGTATGCTGGTCAGACGGACCAAATACGATGCAAGGGCAGCTATTGGCTATTGGCTGTTGAACTTCCTTTTCTAGTCCTGTCGTACGTCCTCGCGTTCGAATCAAACAGACTTTGGTCCGATCGTGTGTGTGCAAGTTCGTAACTCCGTCGGGAAGACCGTCTGAGTTTATTCTGACGGAAAGTCCAGTCGTGTGTACACGGCAGTAGATTGCACGTATGTATGTAGTATATTGCGATCAGTAATCTAAAGCCTTGTACACACGATCGGATTGTGTGATGACAGGCTGTCATCAGGAAAATCCAACCATTTGTATGCTCCATCAGACAATTGTTGGCCAACTTTCAGTGGACAAATGTTGGATGGCAGGTTTATAAATTTTCCACGGACAACGGTGTGTTGCTGGATTTTCGGAGCGTGTGTACACAAGTCCGTCGGACAAAAGTCCAAAGTACAAACACGAATGCTCGGATTTAATGCTCACTTAACACAACATTAGCAGAAGGTGCCCAAAGGGTGGCACTAAAGAGATGAAAAACCACGTAGTACTTCACTACGTTCGTGTTTGTTGGCCAACAATTGTGTGCAGTTTGTATGCAAGGCAAGTTCCTGGCCATGCTTTGTCTGTGGAAAATACAATTGTGTGTACGAGACTTAAGGGCTACTTGGGTGTGCTCTGGGACCAAGCTTAGGTCACTGATAGAAAATGTTTGGCATGGAAGGTGAAACATATTTTGTCCAAAATACAAGCTAATACCTGAATTTGTGTGTGTTGGACTTTTGACGGGCGAGTGAATAGTTGCATTTAAAATATGATAAAACTGCTTATAAGGCTCTAGGAACACTGGACGAAGCACCAATAGTGCAAAAGACTTGGTATGTCTCATTCAATTGCCCATTAATATTCTTATTGCACACTTTTCTGTGGTAGACTGAGAACTAAATTGGTGCTACAGCAACAACCATCTGGAGACTGGTAACATCATAGATTAACGTACACTATTTGCCTGCACACCATGGATCCTCAAGTAATGCGCAAATGCTTTTATTTAGAGAGATCACAACACAGCAGTAAAGTGCAACGTTTCAGGGCCACTCGGGACCCACTTTGTCATATGGCTGACAAAGGGGTCCTGTGTGGCCCCGAAACATTGTACTTTTCCGCTGTGGTGTGATCTCTCTGTATAAACCATTTGGATGTTGCTTGAGGATCCATGCTGTGCTGGCAAATATGTACTGTACGTTGATCTCATTCAAAAGTGTCACATTGTGTGGACCTATACATCGTTAGTGACCTAATTGAATTGAATCAAGAAAATTATAAATAGTCCATTGAATGCTAAATAGGCAGTTTTTGATGCAATATTCCCCTTTAATACACTGGTACTAGTACTACTTTTACATCATTAGATGTGCTCAGTTAGTCGGTCAGTCAGCCAGTCTGCACCATTCAACCCACTTTGGCTAAGGCAACCATGTAATTGACCCGCCAAAGCCTGTGAATATACAGTGAAAGGAGAAGCAGCACAGTTCTGAGCTTATCTCTCTGTCACTCTGTTTTCACCTCCTGTCAGTATGCTCCTTCTTGACAGCACATAAGCTTATAGGCTCATTCTTCTGCCTTCTCCTCTCAAACTAGTCCTGCTGTACAAGGACTGCAAGTAGCAGATATCCAATTCTAGTATTTACTCATCATGAATTAACTAAACGTATTAATGTATTAAGTAACACAGAGTTGTATTAATTCATGTATTTTATATCTGTAAAGTATCCTATTTTTGCTTACTTAGTCATAAAAAAAGCTATATTAAAATAACAAAGTGAAGGAAAGAATATACTATAAAGCAACATTGGAAAAAAAACAATGATTTTTATTTTGAAATGATAACAAATCTTTGTAGTGATTAGAGGAACATATTTTAGTTACTTTAGTCCATTATTATGTGCAGATTTTAACATGCTAATGAAGTATTTTTTCTTACCAGGATGCAAATAGTTCAGCTTAAAGAGAAGATTCTTTGAACCTCAGGTTTTAATACATGGCCCTTTAGAAAACTGTCACTAAATATCATGAAAAGCTTATTTCAAAGACCAAGCATGAAGTAATCACGAGTGATGTGATGACCTTCATTCCCAGAGCTGGGCAATCCTAAAGAAGGCTATGGGTGCCATTGTATGTAGTCTGATAAGTAGAGTTGGAAAAATAGTTTGTGCTCCATTGAACATTTTTACAGTTCAAGTCAAATTAATTCAATAGAAGTCAGTTGAAGAGTACCTTCCATACACAGATGAAACTGTATATATAGAAGATCATGTAACTACTATGTGATCCAGAAGCATAATAGGGCCCTGAGCTGTCTGCCTACACAGCAATTAATACAGATAGCAACAGCCCATATATTTAGTGTAGCAAGCTGTATGCAATTTCTATGAAAGCGATTATTCTGTATCACTAGAGGAATTGCGTTTGAGATGAAGATTAGAAACCTAGAGGCTGGTTTTGCTAAGGGGCCGCATCAAACATAGTTATGCCCCACATTTTTTTTTAATTATCCGATACACAAGGCAGACCTATTGTTAAAACAAAACATTGTTGTGGTATAGAGTCCTGGACAAGTTGTCCTGCATCTAACCCTTAGTATCTTCACATTGTTGGAGGCGATGCAGACAAAGGGGAACATACCTGCATATTTGGTGGGAATGCCCCTGCAATAAGCCTTTCTGAGTTGAAGTCCATAACATTATAGCAGAGGCCATACAACATTAGTTAGAAGATGACCCTCTTCCAGTATTATTTCATGCTACTCATCTGCCAGTTGGTAAATACAAACGATCAGTAATACCCCACCTCCTTAATGCTGGCAAGAGTCTGCTACCCCTGCATAGGAAATCCTCTGGAGCCTCCACAGTGATTGACTCTCTCTAGGGCAGTGGCCATCCACCCTGTCCTCAGGGCCCACTTACAGGCCATGTTTGCAAGATAACTAAAATACATCATAGGTGATATAATTTGCTGCTCAGTGATTGCAGAATTCTAGTCTGCATCTCCCCAAGGTAATACATAAAACCTGGCCTGTTAGTGGGCCCTGAGGACAGGGTCGATGACCACTGCTCTAGGGTACACAAAATCCAGTCAGCAGAGGAGTGGCGTTATCAATGTGATGACAAATACTCTCGGTATTATGAGACCTGGGTGTTGTGGATTAAAGTGGGGTGCCCCTTAAATTTTTTTTTTAACAGTCAGCAGCTACAAATACTGCAGCTGCTGACTTTTAATAATCGGACACTTACCTGTCCCAGGGTCCAGTGATGCGGGGGAACGAAGCCCCCCCTCGTTCCCCGCTCCGCTCGCGGCATCGGCATCCTTACTGTGGGCACCCAGCTGTCACGTGTCCCAGATGACTGACTGCGCCGAGGGGAAGTTATGTCAGTGCCCGGGCACGGAAGGAGGCAGACTACGAGGGACCCCCTAGCAACAGGTATTTAGAGGTGAGTGAAATTTTTTTTTTTTTCCAATTACGTTTTTTTGTATTTTTTTAGGAATTTTAAGCCATTCTTCTTTTTTTGGTGGAAACACCACTTTAACATAATTTTAGATGTGAGTTGTGATGTGCACATCCTATTTCCCCTTTTTTATTTTTATTTTACAACAAATTTCATGATACTACTCTCTCTTGTTTTTCTTGCTACTTAGGCTTCATACTTCTCGGTCTGTTATGGGCTCAGGAAGTTCAGGCATTAGACTTGTATTTGAGTCTTTATTATCATTGATTCTTTTTTCTTTTTGGATAAGCCCTCTGCAATACAGGGTTATAATGTTACATGGTACTGCGTACCATGTAATATGTTTTTCTCTTGCCTTTATGTCACCTCATTGGGATTAGATTCTCATTTTTTGTCATTTGAACTGTATTGGAGCCTGTTTTTTTATTTTATTTTTGATGTATGGTTGTGTCTTCTATATAATCATAAATAAAGATTTAAAATAAAACATTGTTGGATTAGGCATCTGTAATTTATTTTCTGTGGGCTGCTTTAGACACAATCATATATAGATTATATATACATTTAATACAGAACTGCTGTTCTTCACTGAGAACGTTCAATATTGTGAGTCTGTCACATGTGTGTCTATGTGTGTTTGATAGTCACTCTTCGCAATTGTAATGAATGGAGCTGTTAATCACACAATGTGCATCTCAGTTATGTGTCAGTATATAATGCCATTTACATCGTGGCTCTAAGAAAAGACTACTACTAGTAAAAAGATCACACTGTTGTGGTTATAAATAATATGTTACTTTAGGAGATGTGTAAAAATGTTGTGCTGCCAACAGGCTGTAAAAAAATACATTTTGGATTGGCAACACTTTTTAAACTTCAAACTTAGATTTTAACCTCATTGTATTTTCAGTTACTTTTCAAAGTAAATATCAAACCTGACCGAATTACATTTTGTTTGCTAAAACACACTATTATAAACAATTGCCATATTTTTTTTTTGTAAAATACCTTTTATCTTTTCTATCCTTTCTTGAATCGCAGTGCTGCTTCTCTCCTGCAGACTTTTTTTCAGTCTCTTCTAGCCTACATTCAGTTGTGCTCATAAGTTTACATACCCTGGCAGAATTTATGATTTCTTGGCCATTTGTCAGAGAATATGAATGATAACACAAAAACTTTTCTTTCACTCATGATTAGTGTTTGGCTGAAGCCATTTATTATCAGTCAACTGTGTTTACTCTTTTAAAATCATAATCATAACAGAAACTACCCAAATTACCCTGATCAAAAGTTTACATACCCTGGTGATTTTGGCCTGATAACATGCACACAAGTTGACACAAAGGGGTTTAAATGACTATTAAATGTACCATCCTCACCTGTGATCTGTTTTCTTGTAATTAGTGTGTATATAAAAGGTCAATGAGTTTCTGGACTCCTGACAGACCCTTGTATCTTTCATCCAGTGCTGCACTGACGTTTCTGGATTCTGAGTCATGGGGAAAGCAAAAGAATTGTCAAAGGGAAAAGGTAGTTGAACTGTATAAAACAGGAAAGGGATATAAAAAGATATCCAAGGAATTGAGAATGCCAATCAGCAGTGTTCAATCTCTAATCAAGAAGTGGAAAAGGAGGGCTTCTGTTGAACCCAAACCACGGTCAGGTAGACCAACTAACATTTCAGCCACAACTGCCAGGAAAATTGTTCAGGATGCAAAGAAAAACCCACAAATAACTTCGGGTGAAATACAGGACTTGCTGAAAACATTTGGTGTGGCTGTTTCAAGATGCACAATAAGGAGGCACTTGAAGAAAATGGGCTGCATAGTCGAGTCGCCAGAAGAAAGCCATTACTACGCAAATGCCACAAATTATCCCACTTACAATACGCCAAACAGCACAGAGACGAGCACCAAACCTTCTGGCACAAAGTAATTTGGAGTGATGAGTGAGCTTGTTGGCCACAACCATAAATGCTATATTTGGAGAGAGGTCCACAAGGCCTATGATGAAAGGTACACTATTCCTACTGTGAAACACGGAGGTGGATCTCTGATGTTTTGGGGATGTGTGAGCTACAGGCACAGGAAATTTGGCCAAAATTGATGGCAAGGTGAATAAAGTATGTTATCAAAAAATACTGGAGGAACATTTGCATTCATCAGCCAGGAAGATGCGCATGGGACGTACTTGGACATTCCAACATGACAACGATCCAAAACACAAGGCCAAGTCGACCTGTCATTGGCAACAGCAGAATAAAGTGAAGGTTCATGAGTGACTATCTCAGTCTCCTGACTTCAATATCATTGAGCCACTCTGGGGGGATCTCAAACGTGCAATTCATGCAAGACAGCCCAAGAATTTACAGGAACTGGAGGCTTTTTGCCAAGAGGAATGGACAGCTTTACCATCTGAGAAGATAAAGAGCCTCATCCACAAATACCACAAAAGACTTCAAGCTGTCATTGATGTTAAAGGGGGCAATACATGGTATTAAGCACTGGGGTATGTAAACTTTTTGATCAGGGTCATTTGGATAGTTTCTGTTGTCATTATGATTTAAAAAGAGTAAACATAGTTGATTGATAATAAATGGCTTCAGCCAAACACTAACCATGAGTTAAAGAAAAGTTTTTGTGTTATCATTCATATTCTCTGAAAAATGGCCAAGAAATCATAAATTTTGCCAGAGTATGTAAACTTATGAGCACAACTGTATGTGCCACTTCTCATGGTAGGTATCCTAATAGTGACAAAATTGTACTATGTCTATGTAACATGGATTGAAACAGCCACGTGTAATCTTTGTTGGATGTCCGTGTGACAGGGTGACAACGCAAGGGAAAAATTGGTTGACAGTATGTTCACACTAAAACAAAAATTCATAATCAAGGAATCTTATGGCAGAGTCACCAGGTCTTAGGCTACTTTCACACTGGGGCTGGAGGGTGCTTTACCGTCATTTTAGTAGCGCTATTTGGCTTGCCGACGGGCATGCGGCGCTGCCCCATTGTTTTCATTTTAGGGGTGGTGAATACACCGATCCTATAGCGCTGCGAAGATGTGGCTTGCAGGACTTTTTTTCCCGTCTTGCAAGCGCACAGTGTGAAAGCCCGAGACACAGGAGAGGCGCTTTACAGGCACTATAAAGGTGCTATTTTTAGCATTGTAGCGCTGTAAAGCACCTCAGTGTGAAAGTAGCCTTATTCAAATAACAGCTGAAGGGTATTAAATATCACATTTGTAATTACAGTATATTAGAATGGTAAAACTTATGTGAGATTTTACTAATTTAGTTTGCATACACATAACATTTTTTTATGTAAATTGGACTCACAAGAACAGGGGAGAACACACAGGGAGATATGAAAGAAAGCCGAAGTAAGCACACCTCTGCCCTGAGGATGAAACGCTATCACAGCATTCATGTCCTTGCCCTGGCTACTGGCAAGGAAAGCACACCGCTGCTTGGATGATGAAGCGTCATCACGGGGTTCCATCCTCCAGGTGGATGCGCTGTAGCACATATTTTTTTTAATGGGAGACCCTACTTCTACTCTAAGTGATGTTTTTTTACATTTGTACTGCAATGTAATTTTTGCATCAGAAATTATATTGAAGTCATTTACTGAAAACGCATGATAACATTAAGGAAACATACTCAAAAATGGCTAAATAGTAAGAATTTACCATATACTTGAGTAAATACACGTTAATAAGCATAGTTTTTAATGAACACACACATGCTTCTGGCCTTGTCACTGTCTGAATATCGACCAGTAGGGATTTACCAGATCATGTATTGGTATACTGATCATCAATACCTATTTGGAAAGTACAAATAAAAGGCTAGACAGATAGGCTGCCCTTGGGCTGTGTCCGCCTGATGTTTGTAGCAGCGCTGTGTACTACTTTCTCAACTTAATGTGAAAATATTAAGCGGAGTGCACCTCTGATAAAATTTATACAGATTACTAAACAAACAGTGAATAATAAATAGTAATAAATATCAAATGTGCACGTGAATAAATAAATAAAAATTTATTAATTAATAAAACAATAAAAAGTTAATTAATTAAAAATTGTATGGATCAATGAATATAATTCACACTGAGTGTCTTTGAAACTCCAGATGTTAAAAAGTCCACGTGTTCAAGGAAGCTCATACAATCCAGTGATGATAGCAATGTAGCAATAATAATTGTGACAGTTCTATAGTCGTGTGACAATATAAAATTCTGTGACGATATTCTGTGAGTCATCCAAGCCTTCCACCATAGATTTCACCGTGCGGGAAGATTATCCCCTTTTGGGGGTACACTCACCAGAGATATACTTTATATACGCCTGTGATTATAAGTTATGTGGACCTTCTCTCCCGACATCAGTCAAAAAATCCCACAGCGCGTGAAACCAACCAGAAGCAGCCTTTTCCTCCAGCCTCGGTTACATCATCATCAGCGCGGTCATTTTTTTAAAAACATGTGTGGGAACAAATATTGGGCCACATAGCGTAATATTGCTTAAAAGAATAAATTTATTGAAGTAATTTCCCTTTAACATTAAAATTCCCCCTAGTGGGTTCTGCGTACCGAAAACAATAAATTGTGTAGCATTTGGGGTAAATGTAAGCGGTATACTGTGCCTGCTCTGGCCGGATATGGAGCCTTTCTATGCCTTCAATGGGGAGATCGGCGTCCTTCCTGTCCGGAAAGCCCTGGAGCGCACCGTGGACCGCACAACGTCTGACGTCACTTCCTGTTGACCTACGCCCTGACGCGTTTCGTCATTTCCGACTTCTTCTCGACGCCCTCGAGAAGAAGTCGGAAATGACGAAACGCGTCAGGGCGTAGGTCAACAGGAAGTGACGTCAGACGTTGTGCGGTCCACGGTGCGCTCCAGGGCTTTCCGGACAGGAAGGACGCCGATCTCCCCATTGAAGGCATAGAAAGGCTCCATATCCGGCCAGAGCAGGCACAGTATACCGCTTACATTTACCCCAAATGCTACACAATTTATTGTTTTCGGTACGCAGAACCCACTAGGGGGAATTTTAATGTTAAAGGGAAATTACTTCAATAAATTTATTCTTTTAAGCAATATTACGCTATGTGGCCCAATATTTGTTCCCACACATGTTTTTAAAAAAATGACCGCGCTGATGATGATGTAACCGAGGCTGGAGGAAAAGGCTGCTTCTGGTTGGTTTCACGCGCTGTGGGATTTTTTGACTGATGTCGGGAGAGAAGGTCCACATAACTTATAATCACAGGCGTATATAAAGTATATCTCTGGTGAGTGTACCCCCAAAAGGGGATAATCTTCCCGCACGGTGAAATCTATGGTGGAAGGCTTGGATGACTCACAGAATATCGTCACAGAATTTTATATTGTCACACGACTATAGAACTGTCACAATTATTATTGCTACATTGCTATCATCACTGGATTGTATGAGCTTCCTTGAACACGTGGACTTTTTAACATCTGGAGTTTCAAAGACACTCAGTGTGAATTATATTCATTGATCCATACAATTTTTAATTAATTAACTTTTTATTGTTTTATTAATTAATTAATTTTTATTTATTTATTCACGTGCACATTTGATATTTATTACTATTTATTATTCACTGTTTGTTTAGTAATCTGTATAAATTTTATCAGAGGTGCACTCCGCTTAATATTTTCACATTAAGTTGAGAAAGTAGTACACAGCGCTGCTACAAACATCAGGCGGACACAGCCCAAGGGCAGCCTATCTGTCTAGCCTTTTATTTGTACTTTCCAAATACTTTTTTTTGCATATAAGCAGCTGCTACAAAATGTATGTATAAAACTCTATACTTTCACATTTTCACTGAAACAATTTGGTATATCACCAGATAAATTTCAGAATTCTTTTCATCACATATACACATATACACTATATATTTATTTATTTATTTATTTATATTTTGTATACACGTGTTCACATTTAATATATATGCATTCACTTATTTATTATATTTTTTTTTACATATTTGTTTACATAAAATATATATTTATTTATTTATCTATATATTACCACTACTTGGGGATTTGAATAACTCACTATCCCATATATTGTAAGTACACATACCCTAGTAGCGCAGAGCGGTGTTTTATATAGGAGGGCGGAAATTCAAGCACCCCGTTTTAGAGTATTTTGATCATCAATACCACTTTTAATGAAAGTGAGGGTAAATCCAAAATTTTTAATTTGCCACCAGAGCAGAAATAAAGGAGAAAGCTTCCAATGGGGACACTTGTTCCCATTAGAAATGTTTAGGAGGGGATTTTCCTTACATTGAAAAGAAATCCCCCACTCCCTGTTGAGTCTACAGGACGTAAAGAGAAATATCCCTAATAAGACACACATGGCAAAAACAGGTTGCTACTCTATCCAAAATATGAGAAAATTGGCTTGATACATACGCTAAAATTATAAAAAGTTTACAAATCATCAAAAAGCTAGTTGGTAAATGTTCATACCTGTCAAATAGATAAGAAGCCTCTTACATTGCATTGACACTTTACTATGCTTTGCAAACACTAAATATAATGTTTATTTATTAAATATACTGTATGTTGTAGATGTTTCTTGCCTAATACTGTTTTACTATGCATTAATGTACCTTTATGCATAGCTAAATCTGAAATTGTCTATACTTGTTATGGTATACTGTTTTTTTTATATTTAAGTATAATATAATCAGTATAATACATGTAGAGAATAGTACAGTAGAAAAGCTTAACAAGGAGATTATAGATTGACAGTATTGCATATCACATAAGAAACGGCTTATATTCACAGGATGTACAAATTATATAGATACTTAAAAAGTCACAAATATAAAATCTATTCAGGCACCACACTGAGCTAACACATATAACATAATGTGTAACCCGTGTGTGCTAGCCTTACGTATACATGCGGCATTGTGGAAGTGGGCTTTTTTTCCGAAGGGCAGCATACGAGCACACTGAGGTTTGTGCTGGAAGTGCCCTCCATAGCGCTCCCAGCATGGAGACTGAAATTCCACTGACCGCTTTTGGCCTTGCACACATGATCAGGAGCTGGGAGGCTGTGATTGAGATTTAACATTGTTATTACACAATTATACTGTATATTAGTTAATTAAAGAGGATCTTTAGTCCCCTGCCCTCACACATAAAATGAAAAATGAAAGTCTGCAGCTACAAATAGGACACTTACACGTGCAGTAGGAAGACAGCTGTGAAGCCACAAGGAGTCACAGTCAGCTTCCCAAAGTAAACATACCAGCATTGGGGATCCAAAGACAGGTGAATAGCCAGCCTAAGTGTCCTTTTATGAAAAGCTGCACTGCGCTTTGTGAATAATCCTGCAGCCTCCTGGGACCTGTAAAATTGTAAATAAATGAATGCGCAAACCAGTATGCTGGGTATTCAATGAGTAGCTGCCACCATGAGATAAGTGTTCCCACACAGTGACTATATATAAAACAATAGATGTGGCGCTTCCTCAATACAATAAAGTGCATACACTTCAATAAATAAATAAATAAATATTTGTGTAAACAATATATTGCAAATACTCAAATGAAGTGTCTGTTTTCTGCATACACAATTCCAATAAAATATAAAAAGTGCTCTGTGCAAAAAAACTTCCACATAAACAATTCCAATACAATATTAAAGTGCTCCGTACAAATAACTTCAGTGCAAAAATGAATGTTCATATAGTGATGTCACCTTCAAAGTGCACACATAAGTAATGTTCCAATTCTTTCAAAGTGAAGAACTTCCAGCATCCGTGATCATAGTGTGCCCCAGCCTCTCACCTCAGGGAAAGATCCCTACAGGTCTAGGCGCACTTCTGGTATCACTCTTTAGGTGTCAGCAGTAGGGTTGAGCGAACCCGAACTGTAAAGTTCGGGTCCGTACCGGACTTTTGGGTGTTCGGGACCCGGACCCGAACCCAAACTATTGGCTGTAAGTTCGGGTTCGGGTCCAGTGTTCGGCGATGTATTGGCGCCTTTTTAACAGCTGCAGGGCAGCCAATCGACGCTAGTTTCACTAGTGTGCCCTTAGAAGCCATCACAGCCATGCCTACTAATGGCATGGCTGTGATTGGCCAGTGCAGCATGTGACCCAGCCTCTATATATAGTCCAGACACACAGCACACAGCGTCATTCTGCTAGAGACAGGTTCCTGTGCTGCTGAGAGAGAGAGGATTTTAGGAGTTAGTGTGATAAAGTCAGTCAGTCAGTCAGTCCACATTCATTTAATTTTCTTCTAATTAGTTAGATCAGTGAGCGATCTAGATAGCTAGAGTAGAGTAGGGAGTTTATTAAGCAAAAGAAAGAGGCAGAGAGAATTATTGAAGAGATTCCTAAATCAATTGTACCCTGGCTGGGGTGCAGTGCACAGTCTTTTAACGGTGCCATGAGGCCAGTGGCAGACAAAATATAAACGTTTTACCTGCAAGCTCAGTGCACCATTAGGACCAACATTGCATATAGTAAGAGATACACCATAGTCTGTGTGTATTCTGCTATTGGAAAAACATTGCAAAAAAATTTCATTTTGCTGTGTTTTTTTTCCCAATAGCATTTTCTGCGTGTTCATACATACACGCTGTAGACACTATCTGTGTATTCTGATATTGGAAAAACATTGCAAAAAAAATAAATTTTGCAGTGTTTTTTTTTTCCCAATAGCATTTTCTGCGTTTTCATAAACGCTTTAGACACTATCCATTTATTCTGATATTGGAAAAACATTGCAAAAAAATTTAATTTTGCTGTGTTTTTTTTTACCAATAGCATTTTCCTGCGTGTTCATACATACACGCTGTAGACACTATAAGTGTATTCTGATATTGGAAAAACATTGCAAAAATTTTTAATTTTGCTGTGTTTTTTTTTACCAATAGCATTTTCTGCGTGTTCATACATACACGCTGTAGACACTATCCGTGTATTCTGATATTGGAAAAACATTGCAAAAAAATTAAATTTTGCTGTGTTTTCTTTTTCCCAATAGCATTTTCTGCGTTTTCATAAACGCTTTAGACACTATCCGTTTATTCTGATATTGGAAAAACATTGCAAATTTTTGTGTTTTTTTTTCCCAATAGCATTTTCTGCGTGTTCATACAAACTGTAGGATGAAAAACGTAGGATGCACGAGTACAAGCGCACGCTGGTAGACGCGGTGCTGGTGGCATTCCCACTTGGAAGCGGAGGTACGGTGGAAGCACAAGGCAAAGGCAGAGGAGGAGGAAGAGGTCGCCAACGCAGCCGGGGCACCGCTAGCACCTCGCAAGGCAGGGTTAGCATGGCCGGAATGTGGAAAATCTTTGTCAGCACGCCACAACAACCAGCACCACCAGCTGAGATGGAACGTTCTAGCAGGAGGCAGCATTTCACCAACATGGTGGAGCAGTATGTGTGCACACGCCTACACGTACTGCATGACGGGTCTGCCCCCTTCAACTTCTGGGTCTCCAAAATTGGGCACATGGCCTGAGCTTGCCCTTTACGCCTTGGAGGTGCTGGCCTGCCCTGCCGCCAGTGTATTATCTGAACGTGTATTTAGCACGGCAGGGGGCGTTATCACAGACAAGCGCAGCTGCCTGTCCAGAGCCAATGTGGACAAGCTCACGTTCATTAAAATGAACCAGGCATGGATCCCACAGGACTTGGCTATACCTTGTGCAGAATAGACACATATACCGGTGTTCTGACGAAAACTGTCTTGCTATCGGATAGTGTCTGGCCACTTACTGCGCAGGTGCAGTGCTTGCGCAGTACGGAGGACAAGGAGATTCACAAAATCTCCAAAGATGAACGTCGCCTGCGCAGTGAGTGCAGGTTCAAGCCCGACCATCCAAGTGGATATACGGTAGCACATAGTAACAGGGCCCCTCACGGGCTCGCTTGGCTAGGCTTCAACCTCGGATGATGTGGCTTGAACCTGGAGTCACCGCGCATCGTCTTCGGAGAGTTTCAAAATCCCCTTGTCCTACGTACTGAACAAGCGCAGTACAGGGCGGACACTATGCGACGGGGGACAGAATTCGACACATCATTCACCACTAGCCTTACCCAGCCATTGTTGTATTTTTGAACCAGTGTTGGCTACCTCGTCCTCCTCCACCGCCGCTTCCACCTACACCGCCACATCCACCGCCACCTCAACCTCCTACTCCATTTGAATTTCGTCCTCCTAGGTCAAGATTATAATTTTTTCATTTTTTTTAATTTCCAAGTATTTTATTTCCCCACTATCTTATCCATTAAATTGAATAATTTTTTCCAGAAGGTGCGTATTCTGGGGTATTCCCACCATATGTGCGGCATCGTGCCGTTTCTGAGGTTCTTAATGACTTCCTGTACCTCTTCTGCTGAGAAGGGGGCCTCCAGCATTTTATTTTTATTTTTTTATTTTTTTATGTTATTTTAAGTTATTTCCCTATCCACATTTGTTTGCAGATCACTTGCCATGCTCTTAACAACATTTTGTTGCAATTTGCAGCCCTCTAGCCCTTTCCATGACTTTTTTACAGCCATTTTAGTGTTCAAAAGTCCGGGTCCCATTGACTTCAATGGGGTTCGGAGTTCGGGTCAAGTTCGGGTCAAGTTCGGTCCCGAACCCGGACTTTTTTTCTGAAGTTCGGCCGAACCCGAACATCCAGGTGTCCGCTCAACTCTAGTCAGCAGCCGCAGGCTCCTTCTCCTTGAAACATTCAGCAAACATAGGCTTCTCAGTATATACAGGAAATTCAAATGGATACTTAATCTCTCATCACCTCCACGCTCCTCTGTAGTAAGCTCACAAGCAATAGAAATGAATCTCCATGTGCAGAATCCCAATAAAAGTATTTTATTAAAAGCATCAACTTACATTTAAAATACCACTGTTCAGCTTCACAAATATCAGGTACTTCCGGTCGCAGTCGTGACGGGAAGTGATATCACCCGGCTCCTCCCGACGCGTTGCGTCACTGGTCACATGACTTCATCAATGGTTTGGAGTCGGGTAGAAGTGGCTGAAATTATGTATAGTTTATGGCAACCGCAGCAGTCATTAAAAACATCCAAAGGACATAGAAATCAGCATCTAATGTGGAAAAAGGGGGGAAAGAGCCTTAATAAGGCCCCCCCTTTCTTCATGGGATCTGAGGCAGCTGCAATAATTTATTAGATTAACAGTTTTGAAATTATTCAATTTTGATTGGTAAATATAAATTGGCCAATTATATAAAAAATTAAATTAGACTAGAGTATGATAGGTCCTTTTTATCCACCAATAAATGATCTTTAACCACTTGCTTACTGGGCACTTAAACCCCCCTCCTTTCCAGACCAATTTTCAGCTTTCAGCGCTGTCGCACTTTGAATGACAATTGCGCGGTCATACAACACTGTACCCAAATGAAATTTTTATCATTTTTTCCCCCAAATAGAGCTTTATTTTGGTGGTATTTGATCACCTCTGCGATTTTTTATTTTTTGTAAAAAATGTTTAAAAAGACCAAATTTAAAAAAAAAAGTTTTTTTTTAAATTTTGTTATAAAAATATAAAATGGGTAATTTTTGTCCGTCATTGATGTACGTTAATGAGGCGGCAGTGATGGGCACCGATAGGTGGCAGTGATGGGCACTGTTGGGTGGCAGCGATGGGCACTGATGAGTTACACTGATAGGCAGCACTTTTAGGTGGCACTGATTGGCAGCACTGGTGGGCATTGACAGGTGGCACTGGTGGGCATTGACAGGTGGCACTTATGGGCATTGACAGGTGGCATTTATGGGGATGGCAAGGTGGCACTTATGGGGATGGCAAGGTGGCACTTATGGGGATGGCAAGGTGGCACTTGTGGAGATTGCAAGGTGGGACCTATGTCCCTTTAAGATGATGTCAGCGTGAGGAGAAAAAAAAAAACGATCACCGAGCTTTTGTTTTTATCATGTGATCAGCTGCAATGGATGACAGCTGATCACATGGTAAGGGGCCGGGACCCGCCCCTTACTCGTATCGCTGATCACCCGAGTCTCAGTGACTCAGTGATCACAGCGCCCCCCCCGCGCGCGCCCTACAGGGCGCGCACAGGGAGCGTGCAGAGGGGAGGCCGTCATATGACGGCCTCCCGGGAATTGAGATCCACGATGTGGCCGTCATTCGGCCATAGCGCGGATGGCAAGTGGTTAAAAAAAACAAGGTACCCCTATAAAGAAAGCCGTTTATAACAGGCGTTTGACAGTTGGAAAGAAGAACTGAAGAATACAGCTCCCCACCCCCCACTCCCTTGTCGCAGCTTTTTATGTGGATCCTCTTTTCTCCTATATGGGGTGAATTAATTTTTGTTATTTAGAATATTTCAATATCATTTAGCCTGAGCCATAGTGACTAGGCTGTATTTGGTAAGGTGAGATTATAAAATGTTTTTACTATATTTTAATAAAGGTTATACAATATACTATTTGTTTATACCAATAAAACAGCTGCGGCCTATATTATCCGATAATTTTTTTATTAAATATTACGAAAAAATGGGTATATTGCATGCTGCCTTCTATCCCATAAATCTGACTATGATATAGTAGAGCATAGCTTATATATGTGAAACCCCAACCTATGCAATTATTTAAAACAATCAACATAAAAACAATGTGATCTGTACCATAAGAGTACATGACCCGATGAGCCGTGAGGTATGTATGACCCGTGAGTTGTCCCAGAAGGCTGCAGGAAACGAGAGAGAGGTGGACTTCCAAACAAGGTACCTGCTCCCCCTCCCTCACAAAAAATATATTCAAAAGTGGGAGAGGAGCTAGGGGAAAAGGTGGAAGAGTGGAACTTCCCCTTTTGGGTGAAGTTCCACTTTAAGTGAATATTTGCATACATGAGCCCTTTATCAGAGGTCTCCTCACCGCCTGCTTTAACCCTAGTTGAATGGGTTATGTTCAGTGGGCGATACTGCCCACTAAATGCAACAGCGGGTATAATTTTTGCCGTACCAAAGCATTGGGGCCACGGCACATGTACTTCACTCCTCCGCTGCCTTTGCAGCATAGGGGGGAGAAGTTGGAGGGCATTTTTACTGGCTCCCCCCAAACATAAGTGTAAATGATGTCTAGCTGCTTACAAGTGGAGTCTTGTGTTCAGACCAGCAGTAGATTAATTGTATAACTGGACCTGCACTGTTTTTGTTTATTGATCCTCCTGCCAGTTTAATTGAATTGAAATATGCACAAAGGTTGGAGTACACAGACATGTGTGATGTGCTTCTGACATTATTTGGAATTTTTTAATTACTCATATGCTGGTGCTTGAACAATGGTTCCTGGCACAGGAAGCATGCATATTGTGTTTGATCGTTTGATGGTCTTAAAGTGAACCTGTGCCCAGATCATGCAAACTGAAATATTCACTTATTCTGCATTGTATTTATAAGCATTGAAAATAAATTAATTTTCAAAGTTCATAACACAGGCGCAATAGAATCATTAAAGTGTTTTTGCATAGAGAACAGATCTTGGTGGCCTGCCAGCCCTGTAATGTAAAAATACATTGTATTGTATTCAGACAGCTGCATCCCCAGCGGTTGTCCAAATACCTGAATAGTGACTGTTTTTCATTCTGCTCTACTACATCTGTCAACATTTGTCAAACCATGTGGTGCTGAGAGGGCAACCCACAGTTTGAATGTTGGCCAATTCTTCAAGAATTGGCCAAAATTCAAGGCATGTATAACAAGCTTATTGAGCTTATTGCAATACAAGTCTCCCATTACTGAGGCCCTATGAAGCTGCCCTTCTGCCCTTATTATAATGTGCCTTTGGATCACACCTATACAACCAGACCAACAGAAGACTCTGTACTATTTTTTTTCTGGCCCTTGTAATTTTTGTGCTTATTGTTATAATAATAATACTAGGCTTGCAGGACAACATACTAGTATATGATCATCAGCTGACAGGATATTCACTGGCAGAATGGGAGTTGGGTAGGGCAATAAAAGCTAAGGGAGAAAGTAGGTGACTGTAAAGCCCCATACACACGGTCGGATTTTCCGATGGATTCTGTCCTATCGGACAATGTTGTCGGAAATTTCGACCGTGTGTAGGCACCATCGGACATTTTCCATCGGTTTGTCCGACGGACAAAGTTGTATCTCCTGCTCTATAAATTTTCCGACAACAAAGTCCGATCACACCAATTCCGATCGTGTGTAGCGAATTCCGACGGACAAAGTGCCACGCATGCTCAGATCACATTGCAAGACCAAAGCTATTGGCTACTAGCCTCTACGTAGTCCCGTCGTAGGCAACAAACGTCACCACGTTCAGAATGATCGGATTTTCCGACAACATTGTCCGACCGTGTGTATGCAACACCAGTGTCGGACTAAATCCGTCGGACCAAATCCAATGGATTTGGTGGTCGGATTTTCCGACCGTGTGTATGGGGCTTTAGAGTGCAACAACTATCTTTTTAACACTGTAATAAACATACTTTACATGGATGTAAAAATAAGTGTTGCCTTTCTAAGAATAACCAGACCATAGAGCATCCCATTGTAAACCCATTTAATGCGTTATTACAAGTCGAATTGATTGGTTGCAGCATCCTTTAAAAAAAAAAAAAACTGAATGGACATTTGTTTTTAAACAGTTACTGAAGGGGCTTTGTTTTTGGGTAACATAGCCAACATGTCTATCAGGCTGAATTTCATTTGAAAAGTGTTTCTGTGTACAAGCAATTTTTTGTTTCCAGACTTGTCTGCAATTATCATTTTATACAGCTATTAGTGTTACAAGATAAGCCATTGTAAAACATAACCTAACAGTGGCATTTTTGCTGTTTTAAAAGCCACATAATTTGTCTCTGTTAAAAAAAGACTTGTGTTTTAATATGTTCAGCAGTACAACATAGCCTGACAGCTGTTTTAAGCCGCAGTGCTGTTTTAATGCAAAGTCCAGGTTAAAAAATTTTTGTTGTGCTGATATACAGTATATTCATATAAACTATTCAGGGCAAGGTTTATGGATTAATCCTTAATAGGGGCAATACATTATGCTGTAACTCTGTGATGTACCCCCCTTGTGTTTTATTTGAATGAATGAATAATTTGTATAGCGCTACAATGCGAACTGAATCGCCTCAAGGCGCTGTATTCGTGCTTTGTTGTCAAGCTTCTTAGAAGAGGTAGGTCTTGATTTTTTTCCTGAAGGCATGATGGTTTTCTTCCATGCAGATATCGTTCAGTAGAGCGTTTAATAGCCGTGGTCCTTGGACAGCGAATCTCCGTTCCCCCTTAGATTTGTAGCGGGATTTGGGAATGAGGAGGAGGTTTTGCTTAGACGAGTGGAGACTGCGATTGGGTGTGTAGTGTTTTATTTATTTATCTTGGTGGTTTGTTGCAGACATATCTCCAACAACTCTCTCCAACAATTAAGTTTACCTCTTGATGCTGTCTACCCTATAAAACGTTATATAGCGGAGCAGGATGTAGTATTTTTCCTCCACACTTTCTAAACTTTAGTAAAATCTATGAAACAGATTGAGACCCTGATTCATGCAAATATGGCTGATTCCACATTATTTATCATTGTTACTATTATCTAACAAAAATATGGATCCTGTTTTCAATGAAAATAATGAGCCTATGAACAATCAGAGCATATGTAGATGTTCACATTATGATAATGTTGCTATGAAAATAAAGTGGCAATTCATTAACGTGTATCTAATTCCAAGAACAAACATTCAATATATTAAATATATTGAAACTCACCAGTCCCTAGAAGAAATAGATGCATTTCTTTTTTTCAGGCTTTCTTACCTTTATTTTTACCTGGTGATCAGGGGCAGCCCGTCCATTACGGGCTCATGGGCGCTGCCCCCTCTATTCAGGCCATCCCCTATATCGTTAATGGATAGATTCATGCACAACATGAATCTATCCGCGGCCACCCCCTATTCATGCGTCCAGCCCCTTTCAGGACACTGGGCGCGTGAATCGCAGCGGCGGGGGGTGTTTTTTTTTTAAGCAGAAGGTCCTGGAGGCACTGAGAAAATGGGAATATAGAAGTGTGGGCAGGGGACAATCGAGAAAAAAGAAAAAAAAATATTAATTTGAGTTATGTTATTTTTACCCAAGTTAGGGGAAACAATACTTTAATACCACTTTAAAAGTCCCCACTCTAAAGCCCCATACACACGGTCGGACTTTTTCATGGATTCTGTCCGATCGGACAATGTTGTTGAAAAATCAGACCGTGTGTATGCACCATCGGACAGTGTACGTCGGATTGTCCGACGGACAAAGTCTTATCTCCTGTTGGAAAGATTTGCCGACAACACGGTCCGATCACACCAAATCCGATCGTGTGTACGGTTGTCCGACCGGACAAAGTGCTACGCATGCTCAGATCACATTACAAGACCAAAGCTATTGGCTACTAGCCTCTACGTAGTCCCGTCGTAGGCAACAAACGTCACCACGTTCAGAATGATCGGATTTTCCGACAACTTTGTCCGACCGTGTGTACGCAAAACCAACATCAGACAAAGTATGACGGACAGGATCCGACCGACCTGGTCCGCGGATTGTCCGACCGTGTGTATGGGGCTTTATACTGATTAAACCCCAGTGTGTCTACATAATAGAAGAACACCTAAACCACAAAATATCCAAGCACATAAAATGTTTGCCTTACCTTGATTTTGCAATCAATTAAATTTGACATTTATCACGTGTTGAAAATCGAAAATAATGTTCAAAGATTAAAAGCACATATCAGCAATTCAGATGGTTTCACAATGTTTTACCTATTATAAATTTAATATTTTATAACCATTTCAAAGGAAATTACAAAAAGTAAAACATATGTTGGAATGTGATAGAAGAATAGAATGTTACTCTTCTTGTTTTCTCAAATTACGTCAGGTTTAATGTAGGTGCATTTTTAGGATGGGTTTATCTAAGCAGACTTGCCAGCTAAATATTTTTATTCAGTTTTAGTCTATATTTCTGCTATCCCAGAAAACAATCTTCTGAAACACACTGATAATAAACCATTTTTCTGTCTGGTCTTCACAAAGAGTCCAATTGAGCTTTCAGTTTAAATCAGTGAAATACATTCCAATTGCAAAACACTGCTTTTACACAGAGGGCAAAGGTCGTTTTCTGCAGTATGCTGGCATGGGGACAGGCGTTTCCACCGAGGCTGTAGCTAATTTAAAAAGAGAACTAACTGTACGACTCTGAACACCATTGGCTTAAAGTGATATTATTTTATAAAAAACATGTTATACTTACCTGCTCTGTGTAATGGCTTTGCACAGAGCAGCCCTGATCCTCCTCTTCTATGGTCCCTCTTCGGTGCTTCTGGCCCCTCCCTCCTGCCGAGTGCCCCCACAGCAAGCTGCTTTGTGTGTCCATTCAGACAGGGAGCCGTGGCTTGGCCCTGCCCCTTCTCTCTCCTCATTGGCTTACTGACTTTGATTGACAGCATTGGGAGCCAATGGTGCCCGCTGCTGTCTCAGCCAATGAGGGAGAGTCCCGGACAGCAGTGGCTCTCGTGCAACATCGCTGGATCGAAATGGGGCTCGTGTAATTATTAGGGAGGCTGAGGGGGGCTAATGCACACAGAAGGTTTTTTTATCATAATGCATAGAATGCATTAAGATAAAAAAAAAATCTGCTTTTACAGCCACTTTAATGCATTTGGAATGTATTTGATTTCAACTGAAAGTTAAATTGGACTTTAACTACATATGTCTTTTAGCAAGTTCTGCTATTTAGAAGCCTATATGGTAGAGATAAAAAAAAAAAATACAGAATGCCTGACTGCAAGACAAGGGTTTCCATAGTAGTCATTATGTCAAATATCCCAAATTTGTCCTAATTTCTTTGCCACATGCTCCCCATTGTTTTACCAGGAGTGGGATCTACAATTTAAGCCTAAATCCGGGTTTAATTTCACTTTAAATAGTTTGTTTGAGCTGGAACAAATGATTTCCATTGGTAAGAAATATGCCTGCTGTTGCGGCAGTGGTACGGGGACTTCTTGTCCCATTCCCATAACAAATTCAGGTCAGGCTGAGTCAGAATTCACAGAGCCTGCCTTCTGAACTACAGAGCTGTTGATAAGAGGAGTTTTAAGAGGCGGAGTTGGCATATGAATCACTGCTTACAGGCAGAAAGGTACCATGGGATATGTAGTTCTTAGAAACTGAAAGTAAACCAAGGTAAAGAGCAGAAGCTGCAAAACATGCAGGGCATTCAGGAAGTTGTGGAAAGAGATGACCAGCAGACTGGCGGCACTTACAACATGAAATAGATCTTTCAGCTAAGCTTATATTGGATCGTCAAACATATCTATTGTTTGTACTGTTATTAGAATGGCAATGTTATAAATTGAAAGTGTACGGTGTGACTTTAAAACTAATTTAATATGGTGTGACTTTAGAACTCTTTTAATAAAAAGCCTTTTGGGAGTTAAAGTGATTGTAAATGATCACCTTGTAAAATAATCAATTCAGTTTAACCACTTCAAGACCAGGCCTATTTTGACATTTGTTGTTTCAATTAGTATTTTTTGCTAGAAAATTACTTTATATATATATATATATATAGTTAGCAGAGACCCTAGAGAATAAAATGGCAATTGTTGCAATATTTTATGTCACACTGTTTTTGTGCAGTGGTCTTGTGATGTTACGCTGAGTAAATAGATACCCCGCATGTCACACTTTAAAGTTGCGCATGCTCGTGGAATGGTGACAAACTGCGGTACTAAAAAATCTCCATAGGCAATAGTTTAAACATTTTTAATGGTTACCTGTTTAGAGTTACAGAGGAGGTATTGCACTACAATTGTTGCTCTTGTGCTAACGATCGTGGCAATACCTCACATATGTGGTTTGAACACTGTTTACATTTGTGGACGCAACTTACGTATGCATTTTCTTTGACACAAGCTCAGAGGGATGGAGCGATTTAAAAAACATATTTTTATTTTGTTCTTATTCATTTTTTTTTAATTCTAATCACTTTTATTGCTGTCACAAGGAATTTAAACATACCTTGTGACAGTATTAGGCAGTGACAGGTACTCTTTATGGAGGGATCTGAGGTTGGGCGGAGCGGCGGAAGGATGTCCCCCCCCTCCTGCTTCTTGTAATAACAGCCGACCATACGCTCTAAAAAACGGTACCGGGATGATGCCTGTAGCGACATAACGTACATAATAATAATAATAATACATACAAAATGTACAGGTACATGATTTTGGGGGAAGTGATTCAAATAGAAAGGAAAGGCAAAACATTTATGTATAGATATTAAGAACATTATAAATGCCCCCTTTTTCCCTTTTTTATAAGTGATCACATTCCCTTTTGTTCTAAGCTGCAAAAGAGCTGGGGGGAGAAAAACAACAGCACACTCATCTTCCCAGCGAAAGGCTGTGCAGGGGGGCATGTTAGGACAAGTCTGATCATTTGAGAAGAGCAGGCTGAGTTCCCAGCACAGCTAGAGAACTGACCACTGTGTGTTCTCATGCCTTGTGTGGTCAGTTTTTAATAATAAAGCAGAGACTGGCAGGACCACCAGGGAATTCACACAATGATTCAATACAAAGAGAACATAATACTTTTTTAGACATGGTTTGGCAGGCACGATAAGGAAAATAAAATGTTGGGTTTACATATTCTTTAATAATTTGGGTCTTTCATGGACTCTAATAACATTCTTGCTGGTCTGTAAAAATACATATATAGGTGTAATGATTGTAAAGCATATTTAAATATTTGTATCACATAACTCTGATATGTGGGTTTAAGTATTCAACAGCTGTATAACTGTCCATATTCTTAGGATCCAGTTGACGATTGGGGGGAGCTCAATTCCTTTCCTACTGCCTTAACAGAGAAGTACTTATGTTTCATATTGTTGTGAATCTCTTTTAAACAATTACTTTTAGTGCATTTGCACATTTTGTAAGTTTTAATTATTTTTACTTTCATTCTTGGTTTCAATTTTCTTTTTTTGTTATATGCACTGTCCAACTTTTTAGGATATTAAATAGATTACTCTCAAGTATTCACAAATTTCAAGAGAAAGGGTAAGACTAGCTGCGTAAGTACTATCGGTGTAGTGTTTGTACTAACCTTTTGGGTGGAAGTGAGCATTTGAACTAATCCTTCAAGTGCTTGAGAAAACAGCATATTTATTTTGCAAAAACCCATATTAGAGCAGTATTTTTCAACTACAAGTTTCATAACTGTATGTAACTTGCAACTGTGTAATTTATGAGTGGGGGCAGCATGTGTGTGTTTTACCCTGTCAGGATAGGAAGACTTTGCATTGACCCACGTGCTTTTTTTTCTAGAATTACAGTAAAACCTTGGATTGCGAGCATAATTCGTTACAGAAACATGCTTGTAATCCAAAGCACTTGTATATCAAAGCGAATTTCCCCATAAGAAATAATGGAAACTCAGATGATTTGTTCCACAACTATTTATTCATAAGTCCTTCAGTTTATAGTTCATGTAAAAAAATTATAGCAATGTGACCAGGTTGTGTAACCATAAAATGTCCATCCACAAATGGAAGCCTCCACAAGGTGATTAGAAGCAAAATCCAACAGGAGCTACAGAGTATAAAAGAGAAGAGAGGCGCCTCTAAGTGGAGCAATATGGGTACATTTAATGAAGGTACAACATTTAGCAACTCGCATGGTTGATGATTAAAAGAAGCACATCTGCAGTATGCAGGTATCCGGGGTAAAGCTGTCCACATAGACCATCCTCCGCACTGCCGGCTCTCACCGCTGTCAGTCTGCAATCGTGATCGAGAAGACTACCCTGCAGTAGAGTGATATGAAAGCGAGGCTTGAAGTGCTTGTGGAGCGCAGCATGGAAGGGATGACGCTGATGGTGGTGTAGAGGACGGTCTATGTGGACAGGTTTACCCCGGATGCCTGCATACTTGGATGTGCCTGTTTTAATTATCAACCATGTGACTTGCTAAATATTGTACCTTCAATAAATGTAACCATATTGCTACACTTAGAGGCGCCTCTGTTCTGTTTTATACTCAGTTGTGACATAACTCCACTCTTGAATCAAAACATCGCTTGTATATCAAGTCAAAATTTATTTAAAAATGTTGCTTGTCTTGCAAAACGCTCTCAAACCAAGTTACTCTCAAACCAAGGTTTTACTGTATGTCTTTTCCTTCTACCTCTCCTCCCTCTCCATAACAAAAAGTAGAAATAGAAATTGACATTCTAGAGTTTATGTGATTTAAGTATGTAGTCTTATGTTGGCTAGTTTTAAATTCCTGCTGCATGCAACAATATTGGTTTTCAACAGGACCAGTTGTTTTTCATCTGCTATCATGCCTGGAATTGTTACAAAAGAAATAAAGAAAAACCTAATTCATGATTTCCTACTGTAATGCCACGTGTTGTCTTTTTAGGAAAGCCAAAAGACCCGCCCAGGTTTGTTCTAGTCATTTCTCTGAAATTATATTTTTAGCCTTGCTTCTGGTTTTCTCCACTGAAACTCATCTTGTTTGAAAAAGCTTTACACAGGGTAGAAGAGATTTGAAGGTCTGATGCCAGCTGCATGTGTACCCCAAGATGTACTTCTCAGGGGTGTAGGGGGTACTTCTGCTTATTTAAATAAATCCAAAATAGAGGTTTAACAAAACATTAATCCTATATTAGCCACCTGTGGACCTCATCTAATTAGTGAAACCCAGCCCTCAATCTGCTCTGTGTTGCAGGAACGCAGTCAATAGGATTGATTTTCTAAAACTGGAGAGTGCAAAATCTGGTGCAGCTCTGCATAGAAACCAATCAGTTTCCAGGTTTTTCTCTGTCAAGCCTTAAGGCCCCTTTCACACTGGGGCAGTGCGGGCGCCGGCAGTAAAACTGCCCTATTTTTGGCACCGCTTTACCGTCATTTTAGTGGCGCTATTCGGCTGCTAGCGGGGCGGTTTTAACCCCCACTAGTGACCGAAAAGGGGTTAAAATCAGATTTTGCACTTTCCAGTTTTAGTAAATCAACCCCAATGGCTTCATGTGAAAATAAAGTGTGCAAACAGTAGGCATTATTGGTAAATATGTTCTACCAATATTATTCTATATAATATTAAATCCATTTTGTTTAGTTATTTTATGCGCAAATCAACAGTGTCCATTGATTTGCACACAATGTCAATAAAAGCAAGTAAAAAAAGATATATACTGTATAAATACTGTATGTTTATTTTGTCAATACAGTTTGTCCCTAATTATCTTTTTTTAACCCTTAGTAAATCATACTTATCCCCAATTTACTCCTTTCTCCTTTTCTAGTCTTATTTCTAACTTTACATTTCTATTTTTAATTTTAAAAGCACTGCATTAAAAAATATTCAAATTTGCATATTCAAATTTGCATATTTTGTTGCTTTTTTTTATTTTAAACAGCGTAGTTTAAAAATAAAATGTTCTCTTTTTTTAACTGCAGTAACATTTTAAAACCAACACTAGTCAACCCAAATTTTTTTTAATTTTTTACTTCTGTCTTTATATTGGATAGAAACTGAAATACTGTTTTGCAAGACAACATTTACAAAAGACAGTTTTATTTGTCATGAAAAAAAGGTATCAGTTATTGAAAACCATTTTAGTGGATTGTATAAAAAAACACAATTTTCTAGTCAGTCTAATTGAAGAAAATGTGATTAACATACTTACAGAGTAGAGGCTGTTCATTTGGAAAGGTTAAACCCTAACTCCATGTTTTAGTAAATGTTAAATAGTTCAATTGGACCAAGCTTGTCCAAATAAAACTATTACCTTCACTCTCACATGCTGTTAGTGCTGCACGAAATGTATGTAGCCGTACAGTATACAGTGATGTGTTCAGGCAGCAGGACAGGGACTTCCCCTGGCACAAAATTGAATCAGGCTGAGTGCTGCTCAGCCATTCACAGATAGCCTTGTATTTTCTGAATGAGTAGCAGGCTCCCTCTGATTTTCTGAAAGATGAATGTAAACAAAGGGGTGAGGATTGTGTAACAAAAAATGGCATGGGGTCCCCCTCAAAGTTCATTCCTGACCCTTCAGGTCGGTATGAATTTTAAGGGAGAGTCCATGCAAGAATCGAACAAACAAAAAAAGTGTAGGGTATCTTCAAATGTATTTTAAGATGTATTCATGAAAAAGAAAAAGTGTGCCCCTCACACAATGCATACCAGACCCTAATAAGAGCATGCAGGTTGGAAGGCCAGGAAGGGGGACCAAGTGTGCGCCCCTCCCTCCTGATCCAGTCCAGGCTACATATTCTCAACACAGGGTGCACCTTTAATATATATATATATATATATATATATATATATATATATATATATATATAATTTTATAATTACCTTTTATAATCATTTATTTTCTGTAGTATAGGCTGCAAGCTCTGTTTTAATTGAAATATGTAAACCCTAACAATGAACTTTTGGTCTGTTAAATACACAGTAGAAGCATTTGTTTATGTATGTTTTATAAGTGCAAGAGAACATTTTTTAATCTTGTCATAAATTCAGAGCTGCCCTGTGCTCCCTGAACAATTCCTGTGTTTCCTAAAGAATACAAGGGGATGAAGGGAATAAATCCTCTGATGCCATTGCAAATACTATACAGTATACTATATGCTACAAGTGGATATTATTTATATTTTACTGTCCCATCATATTTAAAAACACATATACATGTGAACAAAAAACAAAGAAAATGATAAAAGCAAATATATAACCCTTTATTTATTTATTTATTTATTACAGGATTTATATAGCGCCAACAGCTTACGCAACGCTTTACAATATAAAAAGGGAGACAATACAGTTATAATACAATAAAATACAAGAGGAATAACTTCTTTACACCCAGAGAAGTTAAAAATATCAGTGTCGTGTCCATATCAATAGAACATGTAAAGATTTAGTGATTATCATTTAAAAAAGAGAAGGTAATCCAAAGGAAATATTCAAAATGTTAGGCTTAATGCCCCATCAAACTAGTTAAACCAAAGGTGGAAATTCCATAGGTAAACACATTTGCTCTCAAAAAAAATTGTGTCAAATATTCATTGGGGTTTATTTAGGCAAATAGATTGTCAAATTTGCAAGTACAGTTACAAAGTTCACAGTCTATTTGCTTTTAGTAAATCAACCACGTTGCATCATAGGTAGAAGTAACTTTTCTGCATAAAAGGTCAATCTACAAAGCATTCTTTATTGTGTATACAGAATCCTGAGGATTGCATCCAATAGAAACACACACACACACACACACACACACACACACATTGGGCTCTCTACACTTCTAAATGAAAGTGATACTAAACACACACTGTTGTCCGTTCTATTTCTGTATGTGGATGATGGCACTGTAATTATTTTAATTAAAAAAAAACATCCAAGTACCTTTTTTCTAATCAATATACTGTCCCATGACCCAGTTATTTCCCAGCCTGCCTGCAGGGAAACATAAGTAGGATAAGCTTCTTGTCCTCTGCTGCTGGTCACATGTTCAAAAAAAAAAAGAAACAGCCTTTGTAGTAAAGAGTAAAAATAAAAAAATAACATCAATATCAGGAAGGTGGAGCCTCCATAAATCTACATATAATATCCCATCCCCCATTGTCGTTTATCTGATTAGTGGGCATGGAGAATGAGGGAGGGAGTGGACTGTTATTTACTACTCTGTATACACCCACATGTGTGACTCTATAGTTACATAGTTGGTCAGGTTGAAAAAAGACACAAGTCCATCTAGTTCAACCATAAAAAAAAAAAATAAAATAATATCAAACAGTCCCATATACACAATTCTATAACCACAGTTGATCCAGTGGAGGGTGAAAAACCCCAGCAAAGCATGCTCCAATTTGCTACAGCAGGGGAAAAAAATCCTTCCTGACCCCCAAGAGGCAATCGGATTTTCCCTGTATCAACTGTACCTATAAAGTAAGTACCCAATTATATTGTGTGCATTTAGGAAAGAATCCAGGCCTTTCTTAAAGCAATCTACTGAGCTGGCCAGAACCACCTCTGGAGGGAGCCTATTCTACTGTGAAGAAACCTTTCCGTATTTGGAGATGATTTTCTTCTAGGCGTAAAGAGTGCCCCCTTGTTGTCTGTGCTGACTATAAAGTGAATAACTCAACACCAATTTCGCTATATGAACCCTTTATATATTTGTACATGTTGTTCATATCCCCCCTTAATCTCCTCTTCTCAAGAGAGAATAAATTTAGTTCCCTAATTTATCCTCATAGCTGAGCTCCTCCATGCCTCTTATCAGTTTGGTTGCCCTTCTCTGCACTTTATCCAGTTCCCCAATATCCTTGTTGAGAACTGGTGCCCAAAACTGAACTGCATATTCCAGATGAGGTCTTACTAATAATTTGTACAGGGGCAAAATGATCTCTCTCTCTCTCTCCAGTCCATACCTCTCTTAATGCAAGAAAGGACTTTGCTCGCTTTGGAAACTGCAGCTTGGCATTACATGTTATTATTGAGCTTATGATCTACCAAAACCCCCAGATCCTTCTCCACTACGGATTCCCCCAGTTGCACTCCCCCTAGTATGTAGGATGCATGCATATTCTTTGCCCCCAAGTGCATAACTTTACATTTATCAACATTAAACCTCATCTGCCACATATTCGCCAAATTAGACAGAGCATTGAGGTCGGCTTGTAAATTGGAGACATCCTGTAAGGACGTTATTCCACTGCATAGTTTGGTGTCATCTGCAAAGACTCAAATGTTACTTTTAATCCCAATTTAATATAATTTATAAAGATATTAAAAAGTAAGGGTCCCAACACTGAACCTTGGGGTACACCACTGATAACTTTAGACCATTCAGAGTAATAACCATTACCCACTACTCTGAATTTTTTAGCCAGTTTTCTATCCATTTACAAACTGATATATCCAAGCCTGTATACTTTACCTTACACATTAGCCATGTGTGGAGAACTGTGTCAAACGCTTTTGCAAAATTCAAGTATACCACGTACACAGCCACCCCTCTGTCCAAGGTTTTACTTACCTCTTCAAAAAAAGAAATCAGATTTGTTTGACAACAATCCATGCTGTCTGTTGCTGAAAATATTTTTTTCCTGCAAGAACTCATCTATGTGGTCATTTATTAATCTCTCCAGTATCTTCCCAACTATAGAAGTTATATATAGAAGAACTAACAGGTCTATAGATACTTGGTAAAGACTTTGTTCCCTTTTTAAATATAGGCACCACATTAGCCCTACGCCAATCCAGTGGTACCATTCCCATCATTAATGAGTTCCTAAAAATTTGAAACAATGGCTTTTAAATGACAGAGCTCAATTCTTTTAGGATCAATGGGTGGATGCCATCTGGTCCAGGTGCTTTATCGACCTATAGTCTGTCTAAATATTTCTAGACAATATCACTTTTGAGCCATTGTGGATCATTTGGGGCTGTGTCAATACCATCCTCATTATGCTCCCCCATGCTCCTTTATATACACAGAACTGTAGAATGTATTTAATAAATTTGCCTTTTCTTTGTCCTCAGTCACCCACTCTAGCTTATTTTGTAAAGGGCCTACATGCTCAGACCTGACCTTTTTACTATTAATATATTTAAAGAATTTTTTGGGGTTTGTCCTATCTTTTGCAATCTGTCGTTCGGTTTTAATTTTTGTATCCTTGATTTCCTTTTTACATATTCTGTTATATTTTTTGTAACATTTAAACGACAAAACGACAATAGTGTTAATATTTTTTAAAAGCTCTTTTCTTATTGTTTATAGCTTTTTTAACTTTGGCAGTGAGCCACATAGGTTTTATTTTTAGACTTTGAAACTTATTGCCCATGGGAATATACTTTGCAGTGAGTTCACAAACAGTCTTTTTGAAGAATTCCCATTTCTGTTCTGTGTTCATCGATGCCAATATTCCCTCCCAGTCTAAGTCCTGGAGAGCAGCCCTCATCCTTGGAAAATTTGCTCTCTTAAAGTTAAGTGTTTTTATCTTTCCTGTATGTGCTTTTTGCTTACAGCGAACATCAAATGAAATCATGTTATGGTCACTGCTACCCAGATGTTCCTTTATATGAACATTAGTAATAAGCTCTGCATGGTTTGAGATTACCAGGTCCAACAGAGCATCATTCCTAGTTGGGGCCTCAATAAACTGGACCATAAAATTGTCCTGTAATAGGTTTATAAATGTTTGCCCTTTAACTGATCCAGCAGTGCCACTACTACAGTCAATTTCTGGGTAGTTAAAATCCCCCATTATTATCACCGTCCCAGCCCTTGCAGCCCTTTCCATCTGTGCAAAGAGCTGAGTCTCCACCTCCTCATTAATATTGGATGGTCTATAACAAACTCCAATGATTTACTTTGAACTACGCACATCTATATGCAGTTCCACCCATAATGCTTCAGCCACATCACACTCTCCATCAATTGAGTCCTCATTCACACTCGCTTTGAGATCACTTCTCACATAGAGACATATATATGGTCACATGGGCTACTCAGATGTGATAGGGAGAAAATGCTCAGCATAGAAACTCACTGAACAGAGAGCATGTGCCGAGCTGCCAACACTGCTCTGTAAAATCCTTAGCTGCATTGGGGACATGAACAGAAGGTGGAGATAGCGAGCAGCAGGATCAACCAGGTTTTTTGCAGAATACAGAAAACGAATGAGTATGAACATCATGTAATACACCATTATTGATGGTTTTTTATGATGTGGGTTTAGCAAACTAGAAGCCAGTGTGCTATTGTTATAAATCCTGAAGGTTTTAGAGAGTAAAAGCACACACCCTGGAACCTCATCCCTTTTAAACTATGTGCACATTGGACATTTATTTGAATATGATTCTTGTCATATGCTCACTTTAGCTTTTAGCCAGTATGTTGTTAATTAAGAGCACGGAAATAGTGCGCCCAGAGGAAGCATTGATTCAGCATAAACAAAGATGATGGCATATGTTGGCACCAATCAAAATATTGAACACAAATGATGGATCACAGTAAAGCTTGCATTCCAGTCTTTATTTACTTATGTTGTCTTCTGTAGAATCTGTATATAAAAAAACAGTTGCAACGGCAAATCCCTTTGAAGATTCAGTTCATATATACAGTATATGGTTTAGCATATGATATAAATATCCATATCATTTATGGTTATTGTAGAAATGGCCATCCTTAAAGTTTAGTTCCAGTCAAAATGCATATGATGTGTATTTCAAAAGGGCAAATGTTGATCAGCCAACTTTCAACGCAAGTTAATTCCTGGAATTAAAAAAAAAACTGGCACAGACAGATCTCTTGAAAATGTCTTGTGTGCATTTTAAAAATAGCAAAGCAAGAGCCAAATTCATGTACCTGTCTAGAACTTGTACTTTAATTTGATGCATGCTACACCATTTTTAGAACACATGCGAGACACGGTGTAGAAGTGGAGCAAATAAAAACTACCTGAATTTGTTGCATGAGTCGCTGTCAGAACCAGAACTGCTACAGGTGTTTATTTCATTAGGTAAAACACATTAACAAGAGCAATTAACGGCAGAAAAGTGGCGTAGCAGTGTTAATGGATTCCCTCCAAATTCAGCAAGGTGTGAATCAGATTCCCACTTGGATGGGAATGCCTAATACGAGTATCCTGAATACATCTTTTGGAATAGCTCTTCTTTTTTTATAGGTGATAACTACCGAAGCAATAAATATTCTACTGATATAGGCATGACAAAATTTACTTTTTATTGGGGCCCTGCTGATATTTTTAGCTTTAATTTTGGGGAAAGTAAAGGGTTGCACTTTTTTTTTTTTTTTTTTTTACAACTATATGTGTTTTTAAATTTGATAACAGGATGAGATATCAATCAATATCAATGATATGCTCTTATATAGTATATGATATTTATTAGTATGAACGGTAGGTATCATATGCATTAACTCCTTCTTTGACTTAGTGTAGGTATTGTAAGTGGAAAAGATCCTGTTTTATTGGTTATTTGTTGGTATTAGGTTGCAGTTTTTTCTTCAAGGACAGATAGTTGTTGTCTATCCTTGTGCAGCATAATCCAAAAGACCTCCCTTATTCTAAGCAAAAAAATAGGTAAAGCCATAATGTGCATTGCATATTAGCACATTATGGTAAACTTACCTGAAAACGAAGCATTCCAGCGCTATCATTGCTGGAGGCCGCTTCCATTTTCACCCGTCTTCCTCACGGGTCTGTGAACTCCGGCTGTATGACTGGCCAGAGCCGCAATGACGTCACTCCCGCACATGCACAGGGGAGCCGCCGATTATGGCCCAGTGTATGTGCCGACGACGTCATACTTGCAGGGTCTTTAAATGCATACTAGCTCATTGTGCCTTTTTTCTTGTAGGTTTTTTTTGGGAGATTCTTTTTTGGAGGTTTACAACCTCTTTAACACTATGGTCTTTCAATACCTGCTGTTTTCAGATTTTTTGGAGTCAGAGTACTCTCTGACGAACTTGAAAAATGGTGAAATAACTTTTAAAAGCTGATATGCAAGTTTATTAAAATGCTGCAAATGTTAATTGTGTTTAGAACATTGCAAAATGTGTGAATAAATTGTAAGAATCCTTTATCTTTCAATAGTGAAGAAAACAACACTGATTAGAAAACATCTACTTACTTAGGGGGTTATTTACTAAAATTGGAAAATGCTAAATCTGATACATCTGTTCATAGAAATCAGCTTCCAGGTTTTAGCCCTCGTTCACACTGAACATGGCTTTAAAATCATGCAAGTTCATCTGAACTCACATGATTTTAAAGCCGCATTTCAGTCCGACTTGGGGGGGCGACTTGAAAGACATCTGTGTGGGATCATGCACACATGTCTATTGAAATTGCCCCCGAAGTCGCCAAAAGTAGTGCAGCCCCCTTCAATCCATCATGAATGCTGCTGCCAGACTCATCCACCTTACCAATTGCTCTGTGTCTGCTACTCCTCT
This sequence comes from Lithobates sylvaticus, assembly GCA_028564925.1. Lineage (NCBI taxonomy): Eukaryota > Metazoa > Chordata > Amphibia > Anura > Ranidae > Lithobates > Lithobates sylvaticus. The sequence continues at coordinate 131,759,684 of CM053030.1, read as the reverse complement.
CTGTCAATCCCTCCAATGGCTTCCGCTCACCCAACAAATGAAATTCAAAATACTAACAACTACTTACAAAGCCATCCACAACTCTGCCCCCAGCTACATCACTGACCTAGTCTCAAAATACCAACCTAATCGTTCTCTTCGTTCTTCTAAAGACCTCCTGCTCTCTAGCTCCCTCATCACCTCCTCCCATGCTCACCTCCAGGACTTCTCCAGAGTCTCTCCAATCATATGGAACTCCTTACCCCAATCTGTCTGATTATATCCTACTCTATTAGCTTTTAGACAATCCCTGAAAACCCTCCTCATCAGAGAAGCCTATCCTACCCACACCTAACAACTTTATTTTCATTTTCTCTATCTGATCATCCCCCACAGCTGTTACCTTTTGTTTCACTTGACCCTCCCTTCTAGACTGTAAGCTCTAATGAGCAGGGCCCTTTGATCCCTCCTGTATTGTTTTGTAGGTGTACTGTTTGCCCCCATGTTGTAAAACGCCGCTCAAACTGTTGGCGCTATATAAACCCTGTATAATAATAATAAAAATGAGTTATATTCAGCATTACATGGGGTCACATTCTAGTGACCCTCTTACTATGGTGGTAGCAGTCTATAATTTATGTATTTTGGGAAGGTTACATTAGGCAGGAATATACAATTTTTTTCCTATTTCAGTAAAATAAAAGTTAAAGGAGAAGTGCAGCCAAGGCTTCTTTGGCTGTACTTCTCTAGTGGATCACAGGAATGCAGCTTGTTCTGCTCCCCTGTGACCCGTTTTCAGCAGACAGCGGACTGAAGCCCACTGTTAGCTGACGTCACAGAGCCAGTCCAGGTCTTGGGAAAGATCTGGATCCACCCACATGACTGAAATGGTACCCGGCTCAGCCTCTCAGCGAGCCGATGAGAGCTTGAGCCGAATGCTCCCGCCCCCTACACAGCCCAGTGCACCAGTGAGTGTGGGTGGATAGGTGGGGGGGCAGAGCAGAGAGCCGTAACTGAAAGTCACCAGCTTTCTGCTCAATGAGATCTGAGAACTGAGCGATCGGTGGTGTTGATCGCTCGGTTCTCAGGCTTAGAGCCAGAGGGGGACCAATGCTGCATCCAACTAGGTATGTATGATTCTAAGAAAAAAAAATCCCATACTTCTCTTTTGAATAAAAGCACAACTAAAAGATATCAGTGGATTAGCAAATTGAAACCAAGCAAAGCAGATCTTGGGAGCAGACTGGGCGATTTGCCAGGGGAATAGTAATGACAGTGTTTTTCCTTCTCTGCTATAATTTGCTTTTTGAAATGCCAAACAAAATTCAATCTTATTTTTTTGTTTATTTTTTATGAATCTTATGATAGCTAACTGCAGACATAAACAAATCCGTTTTTGCTGATAGGCAATGTCAAATCATAGAAAAGTACCATTTTTACTTTATTAGAACTGTCACATACACCGACATGAATAATTGTGTCAACCTTTGGCCAAAAGAATTGCATTGTTTTAGACTGCATAACTGATTTTCAAATAGAGTATACAAATAGCTGTCACATTAGGGTAATTAACATTGTTATGAATATGGTTATTGGTTACATTAAAAAAGTTAGGCATATTATAAAATTCTTTCACCAGGCATCTATTATACAACACTTCGGGGATGCTCACTTTAAAGGGAATTTTCCTTTAGCCTGGTGAATGAAGTGAAGCTCATAAGATTCTTTTTTTTTTTGCTGGTGGATACTCAAAACTTTGTATTTACCCTTACTAAAATTTTTTGTGATATTGGTGATTAGCACAATTACAGAGAAAATCTCCTAAAATAAATATATTGCAGACGCACATGTTTGCCCTCTAAAGTTGATCTTTTGTCAGCATCCAAGGACCTCAGTACATCGGCAGACTCATATTTGAATTACTCACTGGTATTCTCTGGTTTTCTATGAAACAAATGTAACCCTGTTAAAGCCCCTAGAGGAAAAATATAATGACTGCAGTCTTTTCTCGAATGGAAATGGCCGGCACTTGTCCCAACCAGTGACATCACTGGCACCATTCATTTACTGGCTGGGAATCCCTGGTCATGAAGACAAAGCTGCAATCTTGAATCAAACCAAGCAAAAAAATGCTGTAAAAAGTTTTGATGTGCTCACTCAAAAAAATTTCTCCTAAAAGTATTGGCTTGCTTGATAACACAGAAATGCAAGCACCTATACAACTTTTTTACACATTTTAACATTTACATATTTACAGCATTTTAAAATATTGTCATTTTTATTTCTGTAAGACTGGTCAGGCAAATACAGGCAAGGATTACAATTCAAAACTTCATAAAAATAATAAATTGATGGTAATTTGCGCTCTCCCTCTGGGATGCAGCCAGAAAATATACTATCCCAAGTGTTACAATCAAAAAACAAAATAAAAGACAGTTCTTTCCAAACTGCCAGAGTGGTTAATTAGAAGAAATTACACTACTGAGGCTAGATTGGATTGTGTAGAGGTTTATTCAATTGTTACTACAATGGCAGTTTGGGAAGTGGTGGCTTTTATTTTATTTATTTTTTTATTTTGGTAGATGGAAAGGATGCTGCAAGGAGGGACCAAATTGAGAATTACTAAAACTGGTGCACTCAGAATCTGGTACAGCTATTCATGGTAGCTAATCAGCTTCTAACTTCAGCTTGTTCAATTAAGCTTTGGCAAATTTATCCTGGAAGCTGCTTGGTTTATTCAGAGCTTCACCAGATTTTGCACTCTCCAGTTTTGGTAAATAATCCCCTTGGTTAGCAAGTGTGGCAACATAGTGTGGCGACTGAATGTTCGATGCATCATTAGGCTATGACTGCTATTGAACTCTATTGCTTTCTCAAAGGGAAATGTTTAAAGCGGACCTTCAGTCTTTTTTTCAACTTTCCATCTATTAAATCTTCTGCCCTTGTTGTTTTAACTTTGGATAGTAAAACATTTTTTTTTCTGCCAGTACTGTAAATATCTTATACAGCCCACTTCCTGTTTCTTGTCTGGTAAAAAGCCTAGGCTTATGACATCATGCACAGCTCTTTCTCTCCCACTCTCATGAGAGTTTGCCAGGAAGGGAGGGGGGATGAGTCATAAGAGGGCCAGTCAGAGCTGCAGGGCTGCAGAGCTGCAGAGCTGGAGGTGTGCCTCTGTGTGTCTGTGTATCCAGGATGTGAACAGGCAGCAGCTTCAGCTGCCCACAGTTAAAATGGATGTCGCCAGACTTAGTGGAGGGAGATTTCTACAGCATATTTGGTAAGTACAGAATCACAGTATATATTAAATAATATGTAAAGTGGTCAGAGGGAAGCTTCAGAATGGCAAAAATGTTTTTATTTCAAATTATGTGCGCAGACTGCAGTTCCTCTTTAAGATTTTAGCAGAATTATGCCCTAACATTTGGATGTTAGATGCTATTTTACATCTGGTGCCCATCTGAACATTGCCTTAGGTTAAAAAAAACTTTAAAAGAGTACTAACAAGTCCTACATTTTTATGTTTTATTGCGCTTAGATGACTATACTCTTTAACTACATTGTACAGACTAGTAATTATTTTCCAAAAGACTACATATTAAAAACACACCGCCTTTTAATATTTACTAAAGTTCCTAGTTGAGATAAAAATAGATCCTCCTTTGCTGTCTGTGCTTGATTTCAGGATTAAAAGTAGGTCAAATCAGGATTAGCATGATGAAATGAAAAAACAGTACAGTACAGTACATGACAATCACTTTTATTTCTATTGTTTCTCTCTTCTAGTTATTCTTTTGGGCTTATTAGACTTGTTTCATTGGATCTAACGCAGCATGGTGGTAAAAGGGCTAGCACAGTTGCCTGTCAGAAGTTGGGTTTCTGTACTCAATTTCAAGCAGGTTCTTATGTGTGTGGAGTTTGTATGTTCTTTATTTTTGCTTAGGTCTTTTCCCAAGACTAAAAAAAAAACAAAACAAAAAAAAAAACAAGCTAAAAATATAACAAAAAAATGCAAATAAATACATAAAGATATATGAATTATGTGCTACTAAAACCTACCTTATTAGTTTATCTGTCTAGTGTAATACTAAGCTAGTATTACACAAGCAATTACTTCCTCCTTCCCTTGCTTCTGAGGAACCAGCATTCCTTGCCGGTTCCCGCGCATGCTCAGTGGCTACAGCTACAAGCGGCGCAATCCTATACGTTGGCATGACAACGGGTGGCGTCGCGAAATTTCGCGAGATTTCGCATCGGACCTCCGCAGCATCATATCCTGTGTAATTCGCAGTGTCTCCTGGGATCTTGTGTAATTAATCCCAGGAGACACTGCGAATTACACAGGATATGATGCAGATACCCGCATATAGACCGCCCACCGACGCAGGGAGAATAAAAAAGATCTTACAAAGATAAGAGGTACGCTTCAATGAAAGATAATTAAACAGCCATTTATAACTATTTAAAGGACATAGAAACGATAGAGCGAAACATACTGTATTGTGTGCAGAACCGCTTTAAGTACTCATGCTTGTAGACTCCATCAACTTGTGATACATCAGAAACATAAAACAAAATATACAGTACATGTTAAGTGCTGGAACTACATGTGACGTGATCATTTTAAAATGTTGTTTTGATTATACGGCGTTTGATCAAAGATATGCAATAATTCCAGTGGAAAATTATAAAGTCATATGAATTATTTTGTTAATAATCTGTAAACATGAACAATTAAGCATGGAGGGAAAAATTATCTATTTTTAAAAGCAAAATTGATGTTGCTTATGTGGGGCCGGGATTACTATTAAGAAAAGTGCTGACGCTTAAGCACCCATAGCCAGTAATGATTTTTAAATAAAATACTGTAGTTTAACCTGCTATGGACTGCCCCACACAGATATACTGCGGCAGGGCGGCCCTCCAACGCAAAATCACGTACCCGTACGTGATTTTGTGCACTGGTTCTGGGGCACACGCGGGGACGCGATGTCTGCCAGCACACTCCGATCGTTCTCGAAACTGAGTGGCGATAAACAAGGCAAATCGCCATTCAGTGAGAGGGGAAGATCTTGTGTTCCTGCTAGGGTGGCTTGAGAGGTGCTTTTCAGAAGCTATTTTTAGAGCAAAAACACCTGAAAAGCACCCCGGTGTGAAAGGGGTCTAAAATATAACTTTTATTGCATTTGCTAAAATATATTTTAGCCTAAACTTGTGTCTGTTTTTGAGACTGTTTAACTGCTTGCCGACCAGCCACCGCATTTTTACTACAGCAGAATGGCACGGCTGGGCGAAACAACGTTACCTTACGTTGCTTCGCCTTTTAGCCACTAGGGGCGAGCGCATGCCGCAGCGTGTGCCTGGAGCTGATGTGAGTGCCCGGCTGGCGTGATGACCGCCGGGCATCCGCGATTGCTCATAATAGAGCGAGAACTGGGATCTGTGTGAGTAAACACACAAATCCCGGTTCTTTCAAGGGAGTAGAGACAGATCATGTGTTCATACTAAGTATGAACACCGATCTCTGTCTCCTCCTAGAAAGTCCTAACCCCCTACAGTTAGAACACACCTAGGGAACACAGTTAACCCCTTGATCGCCCCCTATTGTTAACCCCTTCCCTGCCAGTGACATTTATACAGTAATCAGTGCGTTTTTATAGCACTGATCACTGTATAATTGTCAATGGCCCCAAAAAGTGTCCAATTTGTCCGCTGCAATATCGCAGTCCCGATAAAAACCACTGCAATTACTAGTAAAAAAATAAATAAAAATGCCATAAATCTATCCCCTATTTTGTAGACACTAAAACTTTTGCGCAAACCAATCAATATACGCTTATTGATAAACAAAAAATGTTGACTGCGCTAACCCCTATCATATATTCCTAAATACACCACTTATGGTATGCCACCGAGTGATTAATTAATTAAATTATCTTATGTACAATATGCTAGTGCCTATGTCACATATATGCAATCATTGAAACGTTAAATAATATACTAAATGTTCCAATCAATATTATAGTTATTATAATATTGAGTGGACCATGTTTCCCCACATTTGTGGCTTCATCAAGTGTCAAGTACAAAAGGTGCTTTAGTTCATTGTGCTGAAAATAAACAAAATGGCCACAAAACAGTGTTTGGGAGCACAAGCAGTTTTTTAAAAATAAACTATTTAAATGTTTATATTTAAAAAAAAAATAATTGTGCCAGCTCAATATTAGAAGATAGATAGACACTGTAGATATACATTGAAGATAGATAGATAGATAGATAGATTTTTTTCATAATTTCCTGTAAAAACCTGAAAAGTAAAGTTAGGTTCAAATTGAACTTAATATATAAAAGTTACGAAGATAAAGATAAAGCACAATGTAAGTTAACCACTTCCGGCCCGGCTCATGACGATATATGTCGACACTTTAAAATGGAATATCTTTGTTATAGCAGCAGCTAGCTACCATAACCCCTGTATCCTCTTCTTCAGTGAGCAGTCCGGTCCGGTCTCTGTGGCGGATTCACAGCGAGATCATTTTTATTAGTGGCTAGAGAGGGCCCCCACTCCGGTGCGTTTCGCCACTTACCGGAGCCGCTGGCAGCGGCAGAGGCGATCGGATCCTTCTCCCTGTGTGGTATGAAGCTGATTGAGGGGAAGATGGCCCCCACCTAGCTCCATATAATTGCAGGGCGGAAGTGATGTTTTGATGGATGAAGGGACATTTTTTTTTTCAAACGACATTTTTTGTAAGTAAAATAAATAAAAGTAAAATATATATTTTTTTAATGCACTAAGCTTGGCGGGCCAAGCTCACACGCAGAAACGAACGCATACGTGAGTAGCGCCCACATATGAAAACGGTGTTCAAACCACACATGAGAGCAATAACTAGCCCTAGACCTCCTCTGTAACTCAAAACATGCAACCTGTAGAATTTTTTTTAAAAAACGCCTATGGAGATTTTTAAAGGTAAAAGTTTGTCGCCATTCCACAAGCGGGTACAATTTTAAAGCGTGACATCATCTTTCACAATATAAAAAAAATTGGCCTAACTTTACTGTTGTCTTATTTTTTAACCACTTCAGCCCCGGACCAATTGGCAGCCAAAGGACCAGGCCCCTTTTTGCAATTCGGCACTGCGTCGCTTTAACTAACAATTGCGCGGTCATGCGACGTGGCTCCAAAACAAAATTGGCGTCCTTTTTTTCCCACAAATAGAGCTTTCTTTTGGTGGTATTTGATCGCCCCTGCGGTTTTTTATTTTTTGCGCTATAAACAAAAATAGAGCGACAATTTTGAAAAAAATGCAATATTTTTTTACTTTTTGCTATAATAAAACAAAAAATATATAAAAAAACATTTTTTTTCCTCAGTTACGTATTCTTCTACATATTTTTGGTAAAAAAAAAATCGCAATTAGCGATTATTGATTAGTTTGCGCAAAAGTTATAGCGTTTACAAAATAGGGGATAGTTTTATAGCATTTTTATTAATATTTTTTTTTTTTTATTAGTAATGGCGGCGATCAGCGATTTTTATTGTGACTGCAACATTTTGGCGGACACATCGGACATTTTTGACACATTTTTGGGACATTTGTCATTTATACAGAAATCAGTGCTATTTAAATAGCACTGATTCCTATGTAAATGACAGTTGTAGTTAGGGGGTTAACCACAAGGGGGCGGGGAGGAGTCAGTGTGACGTGATGTGTTGTGTTTACTGTAGGGGGGCGTGGCTGTACGTCTGACGTCATTGATCGGCGTTCCCGATGACAGGGAACCGCCGATCACTGACAGTCAGTGTAGGAAGCGCGGGGAGAGGTTTGTTTACATAGACCTCTCCCCGTTCTTCCGCTCCGTAACCCGATCGCGGGATACCAGCGGCGATCGGGTCCGCTGGTCCCGCGGCCGGGGTCACGGAGCTCCCGACCGGGTCGCGAGCGCGCCGCTAGCGGCGCGCACGCGACCCACGGGCAGGCACATGCACGATCACGTACAGGTACGTGATTCTGCCTGCCCGTGCCATTCTGCTGATGTATATATGCAGTGGCTGGTCGGGAAGCGGTTAATTAAAAAAAGTGAATTTTTTCCAAAAACACTGGGCTTGTGTCAGGGCTGGGCTCAGCCCTTACTTCTCTGAGCTGGCCGCTCAGCTTTAGGCTAATTTCCAGCTCCTATCGCTCGTCAGTCCTGCCTACTTAAGCCGCCCAGCCCAGAGGATCTCTGCCTTTGCCTTAGTCAACATCATAGAGACGCTCTCCTGCATTCCTGTTAAAAGACATGGCTGACTTGGCTGACATCCCTTCTGGCTCCAGATCCTGCTTGCTGTTATACTACGCTCTTCTCCGGCTCCCTGACGTTTGGCTTGTCTGACTATCCATTCCGGTTCGTGAACTCTGGCTATGTTTTGACTATGTTTTTTTCTATTTACTTTTATTATTAAACAAGTGCGATTTAACTGTACTTCTGTCTCGGTCGGATTTTATGGTTTCTAACAGCTTGTAAGACCGCTGCGCAAATACGGTGTGACAGAAAGTATTGCAATGACCTCCATTTTATTCTCTAGGTTGTTAGAAAAAAATATATATAATGTTTGGGGGTTCTAGGTAATTTTCTAGCAAAAAATTTTTTATTTTAACTTGTAAACACAAAATCTCAAAAAGAGGTTCAGTCCTTAAATAAAAAAATAATAAAAAAGCCAACCTGGCTTTGGTTTAGAGCCGGCTAAGCAAAAATTGTTGAAGTTCAGATGTCAGTTTCACACTCTACTAAATTTAATGGGAGCCAAACGTTAGTAAACAGTAATGGCATTTTTCTAGGTTAATAGCCAAAGGATTGTCAAACAGCATATGGAGCTGTGCACTGCCCAGTGAGTATGAGTCAAAAATGTTTTTAAAAATTACCTTTGGTGGAGAACAGTAACTTTAATAACATTTTAAGTGAACCATTAAACATGCAAACCTCCTTTAAATAAAATGCCTGTGGATTCCCTGAATCTGCCTGTGAAGTGACTCATCCATACACTGTATATATCCTACCACAGCCGAAACTGATGATTACAAATTAAAAAAATGCTGTTTAAGTTACCCCCAAATGACAGCTCCCGGCCGCAGCTCTTTGTAAGCAAAACAGTCAATTATTCCTTTCATCTATACCAGACCCTTATCTTAGATTTTTTTTAAAAAGAGAAAATCTAAAAATACATACAAGACCTATATCTTTATGAGGTTTGTTATGGATGTCAAGGGGGACCCCACTATCACTAATAAAAGAAAATACAGGGTGCAGCACCCCCCAAATTCCAAACCAGAACTGATATGAATTTTCAGGGGGATCACCACACAAATAGCAAGGAAATCCATACCAGGCCCTTAACCAAGCATGCATCCTGCCTGGATAGGGATGGAGGAGGGATGTTGAGCGAGTGTCTCCCATCCTTAACCAAGCCAGGCCACATGCTACCTCCTTTTGTTTTTTAAAAAAATGTCTGGGGATTCCCTTCATCTATAGCAGAACTTTATCCTTATCCAATATGAAAGGGGGAATTCCATGCAAATAAAAAAAAAAAGTGGTTTCTTCGCTAAAAATACATACCAAACCCCTATCCTTAATGAAGGTCTGACATAGATGTCAGGGGGGACCACAAGCAAAAAAACAAAAAAACAAAACAGCGTGGGGTCCCCCCCAAATGCTATACCAGGCCAATGGGGCTGCTATGGATTTTTAGGGGGAACCCCATGCAAAATAGAAGAAAAAAAGCTTATAAGTCCATACCAGACCCTTTTCTGAGCATGCAGCTATGCATGCTAGGAGGGGGGGGCATCTGACTCACTCCTCCCTGAACCATACCAAGCCACATTCTCTCAACATGGGGGATTACCTTCCCAGAGGAGACCCTTCTTGCAAAGCAGCTTGTCCCTATGTGAACAAGGGCCACTTCTATATAACCGTGGCCCAACGGTTGGGGTTATGGGAATCTGGATGTCTCCTTTAGCAATAAGCGGGGCCCCATAAACCAACATTCCCATATGTGAATGAGCAAGGGTTTTTTTTCACTGGGCAAAGTCTTTACCAAGTAACTATAGACCTGTTAGTTTAACTTCTATCGTTGGGAAGATACTGGAGCATTTAATAAAAGACCACATAGATGAGTTCTTGCTGTAAAAATTATTTTAAGCAACAGATTTGTGAAAGACCGAGGTTGTCAGACAAATCTTACTTCTTTTTATGAGGAGGTAAGTAAAACCTTGGACAGAGGGGTGGCTCTGGACGTGCTATACTTGGATGTAGCAAAAGCGTTTGACACAGTTCCCTACACACAGCTAATATGTAAGGTAAAGTCTACAGGTCTGGAAATCCTGAATGGTCTAGGATTATCAGTGATGTACCCCAAGGTTCAGTGTTGGGACCCTTACTTTTTAAAATATTATATATTTATAAATGATATTGGGTCTGAGATTAAAAGTACAATTTCAGTATTTTCAGATGACACCAAGCTATGCAGTCAAATAACATGCGTACAAGATGTCTCCAATTTACAAGTCAACCTCAATGCACTGTTTGACCACTTAAGTCCATAAGGGAGTCACCGCTTGCTTAAAAAATACATTTGATGATGTATTCATTATAACAGAGCTGCATTAACTTTACTTCTAATAAGGATTTTCCTTAATCCCAGGTAATAGATCCATAGGTCCCTTTACCATCTCATGATTTGTAAATGAGATTTGTCCTATGGCATGTGACACAGATTAATGAGAGCAACTGGTAGGAAGCCTTAACAGACTACACATTGTGTTGATAATAGAAACACTTCAGATTATATACTGAGTACTGCAAAATAGCTGTCTTTTCTGAAGGTAAGAGAATGATTAATTGATTCATAGTAGAAATTGGCATCCTAGTTGAAGGAAGCCATATTTTGGATTTATGATGGATGTCAGCATCTCAGTGGGATGCTGACTATTTTATTGATTCATGAATACAACACGTGGTTTGGTTGCAGCCAGATTACAGATTTGAAATATCTGTTTTTATCCTGCAGAAATGTAAGCTGGTATGACACGTGGACTTACAGTTGCTTTGTTTTACATACATTCACTTAATATAATGGATAGCAGGAACTGGCTATATAGAGGGGTTTTGGGACCTTCTAGAAAAAGGACCTGATAAAAGAATGATAATAGAAACCCAGGGCCGAGCAGGAAAAGAAATCTGAGAACAGTCAAACACACAGGGGAGCAGGCACAGCGTTAGAACAAACAAACATGAATATACCACATTGTCAGCAGTGTTAATTTTGTCGACTAAAATATTTTCGTCGACTAAATTAATACTATTTTAGTCAACTAAAATATGACTAAAACAAAAACAATTCAGAGGACTAAAATACAACTAAAACTAAAATGATATTTTATTCAAAAGACTAAAATACGACTAAAACTAAAATGCCATTTTAGTCAAAAGACCATGACTAAAACTAAATTGAAATTTGACGTCAAAATTTAAAACTGCAGGCATCTACTAAGCAGCTGAAAGAAAAAAAAATAAAGAAGGCTTTTCTTATTTTTTTCTTAATATTTAATGTTGGTAATATATGCAGGTAATATGTGCAATGGCATTACAGCCAATAGAGTTTACAGTTTTTTTTTTGTCAAAAAGCAATATTGTTTGTTTATTAAGCTTGGTTTTATTTATAAAGACATTCTATATTACAATGGCTAAATCTGTTTCTGTAGTGCATGGTCAAACCTTAGTACCCCCAGGGCGGGGCTGAGTGATACACTCACACGGAAGTGTATCACACAGGAGCATGCCTGCAAGCTAACCCCCTTGGGATAGCGCTTCCCAGAGGGCGGTTAGCTCTTGCAGGGTGGAGCTCAGATAGCCGCTGAGGGACCACCGAAGATGAAGATCGGGACCACTATGTGCAAAACGAACTGCACAGTGGAGGTAAGTATGATATGTTTGTTATTTAAAAAAAATAAAAAATAAACCTTTACAACCCCTTGAAGCTTTACCTCATTTACTTAACTCTGGTGCAACTGCATGCAACTGCACTTGCAAAGTGCACAGGCTATTTGCCTTTAGTAAATCAACCCCCAATCTGAGTGCTGCCATATTATCAGAGTGACTGTATTGTTTTCAGAAAGACAGCTATGTGATTTGAGAAAGCACCCTCATTTCAGAGAAAATGTCTAGGTATTAGTGATGGAAGAACAAAAAACAGGGCACATAAAGCTAGCACATTGGTAAATGGTACTTTTACTAAATAAAAAAAAAAAACTAAGTAGAACAAGGCATAAAACTGACAAACGTGAGTGTGGGAACAACACATCTCAGGCCAGAATAGCACAAATAGCTGAAGCTGTTTTTTTTATCAAAGTCATGTGAGCAGAAGGTGAACATTGTAAAGAATGTCTTGTAATGCTATAGTTTTCCTCAACTCTTTTCACCGCCACCTTTCCTGAACAGTGTTTTCTGTATTTACTGTAGATATGTAGAAAAATATAGAGCTTTTTAAAATATATTTTAAATTATGTGCTGTGATCTGCTGAAAAGCTTTATAGTCTAAAAGTCTAAAGCTTGTGGATTCCTCCTCTCTGGGTTCACAGCCTCTTCTGACTTTTAGAACTACATCTGCTGTATACTTCTGTTGCTGCATGGGCCCCATCTTGGATTAGGAGCTCCATGCAAGAGTATGACAACCATGTAGAAAAATATTAACAAAATTGTAATTGTAAAATAAAAAAGGAATACACACACAATGCATATATTTACTACATACAGCTGGGGTGTTCTAGAAAAGGGGTCCTCTATATACGGCGGCCCCCCGCAGGAATATTCCATTGTTGGCAGAAGTCAGCAACAAGCTCCCCACTCCCCCAACCCCTTGTCGCAGGCTTGTTATGTGGTTGGTCACCCTTTACATTTAAAGGGGGGACTTGTGTTTATTGATATGACGTATTGCTCGAGTCCTGATGACTGAGCTGTTTTGTACAAGTTAGGAATGTATGTATTAATAAAAATGATTACATGGATAAAAATTTATTGAAAATATGCCAAGCTTCGGCATTGAGTGTCTTTATTTATTTGAAATTAAAGCGGAAGTAAACCCATCGATTTAACAGTTTAAAAAAAAAAGGCATGCCGGGAATGCTAACTGCACATTGGCTGTGCTCTAAACCAAACAGTCAAACCATCCAATGGCTGGTGTCATAACGGATCACATGTGCAACACTGTGGCAGTTGAAGATTAAACAGAGGCAAAGATGGCCGCTTCCTTGGCTATAAATGATAGGGGGGTTTACTTCCACTTTAATACTGTTGGTATTCGGGAAGGGAGAGATGCGGCCTGCGTTCCCATGGAGCTATGAAGCCTTGTCACATATTAGTTTATTACATTTACATTTATAATAGTTTTCTGGGGTTTTACTTCGTAGTCAGTTCCATAGTACCTATGGGCAGACTTTCATTCACAGTTTTTTTTCATAGAGCTTCCATTTCTCAACATCACATCCTAAATTATTCTGAAAACCCAAATTTTCTTTATCTTCATGCTGTACCTACAAAAAAATTTATATTTAGGTGTTAACTGACAATTATAGATGTTTTATTACAGGAAAACTTAGATTGGTTTATATACTTGACACAAAATAAGAAAAACTATTAACATGAGTTTTTATAAATATTTTTCAGAAATACATTCCAGAGATCCCACCCTTAGAGACAGATTCATAAATCACTTTACAGGTAAGGATATTTGTGATACATTGAGTTCTATTTTTCAAATTCCATTAGTGCTTCAAGCTATTTTATGTAATTCATACAAAAAAAAAAAATCACAAAGTCAATATATAATCATTTTAGGTACAGATTATCCATGACTACATTTAATTTACCAACACTTTAATTTATGGAAAATATAACAGAGTATTCTATGTTTTCAATAAGGCAGTGCAAAGAGTAATGCTAACAACCAGTTTGATGCCATCTCCCAACATCACTACAAAAAAACTAAAAGTGGTTTAATAAAAAAAGGATGAATTGTAGCTTTTATCTTGTATTTTATTACAGTAGCAACTTAGGGGCAATCCTTCAAGAATGACTTTGATGCATCTAGGGCTTGCTGTAAACTTGCTGTGACCTTATGTCAGTAATATGGTGTTGTCAGTGTACTTTGGCTGTACCCCTGTGCTCTTTCTTCACTCCATCTCATTCTGAATGATGCTAGTTCAAGTTTGGGTAGTGCAAACAATGCAGCCACTTAGCCTTTTAATTTAGTAAGCCTTCAAAGCCTCCAGGCTATAGGTAGGTGGCCAGTACCCGATGCTTATAAGGCTTGCCATAGAAACCTCCTCAGAATAAGAAAGAACAAGAAAGTAAAGGCATTAATATTAGTAGATGTATTAGAAGGGTCTTGGTTGCCCGATTCCAAGTAGCTCCAACCATGTGGTGGTTCTGCACTCTTACACCTTTGTTTTTTACCTTCATTCAAAGCATGACTTTTTGTATCCGAGAGATGTCACAAGTTTGCAGTGGAGGTTTTCTACTATGTTAGAAACAGATAAACAAAAGGGGATGTCAATTATCATATTACATATAAAAGAGTTTGAGATTAAATGGTACACTGCAGCAAGGACTAGATGGAAAAGTAGGCTCTGAACAAGCGCACTGTGTTTGTGTATGCATTTCAAGATATATGTTTTAATTTTCACTGGAATGTACCTTTAGTGGGCCACATGCATTTAATGTGTTCATTATGTACAGATATGCAATACAGATCTATCACAGTATAGTATCACATGGTAACTTCAATGCAAACCATTCATTGTCAGTAAGGAAGTACAAAGAAGAGTAACATTTTGAAAAATGCTATAGCCCGAAGCAGCCATCTAGTCAGATTTCACTTGTTCCTGGTAATGCATGACTAATGTTTACTGACTTTGTGCATTATTGCTGTTCTGTGTATCGAAAGACAGCCAGGCAACTAGAATTTTCTGAAAAAGGTTGACAAAAGAAGCCAACATATATTTCTCCTGACAGATTTGTTTCTGAGGACTTATACCCTGTTCTATAGCATCTAATATTAGTAAAGCATTATGGTGTTTACATTAGTTTGTCAGAATTTGCCATATTGTCTTGACAGAAGCACTGTATGTTACACAATTTGCAGAAATAAATTATCCCAAAAAGTACACATATCATATATTACAAAAAAATTGGCAAGCTTCAACACTTCTATGTAATGTCTCCACGAGTAGTTGAAAATCACTCTGTGCCCTGGCCTTCTTATATATATAGTGCATATTAACAGCGAACATAATTGTTTGTGATAGATTCACTTTACCATTGAGGGGTAACCAATGGGAAAGCATATGTGAACTCAGCAGGCTTAAATTACTATTGCTGGAAAGCACAGATGTATTTGATTCAGGGATACTTCCAGCATAACTTCTAAAGTAGTGATTTATATCTGCTCAGACAAAGCACTGTGTGCATACATTTTGAAGGCCCACAAGATGTGTTATTGCACAGATAACTTTCTAGATACTTTTGCATACCTGCAAATCAGATAATGCAACAAACTTGATATATTTATCAATGTAAAATGTTTTACATGTTTAAAGATACATGGAGACCTCTGCTTTTGAGTGCAATGGGGTTTATTTACTAAAGGCAAATCCACTTTGCACTACAAGTGCACTGCAAATGCACTTGGTAGTTCAGTTGCTGTAGATCTAAGGGGGAACATACAAGGAAAATAAAAAACAGCATTTTTGCTTGTACATGATTGGATGATAAAATCATCAGAGCTTCCCCTCATTTCAGATCTTCCCATCAGATCTAAAGCGACTGCACTTCCAAGTGCATTTGCCGTACACTTGTAGTGCAAAGTGGATTTGCCTTTAGTAAATCAACCCCAGTGTATTATAACAATTCTACTCACCACAAACTGGTAAAGTTGATAATGTGATACTGCAAAAAAACTCTTGTAATAAAGTCTGTAAATATATAATTTCTTAATATCAATTATCAATATGAAAAGTTTGGAGGTTCCCTATTATAGGGTTACCTGAATGTCAGATTTGAGGTTTCTTCCCTAAGGGTGTCTGAATGTGGCACTGTAATTTAAGGAACATGCAGGTTTGTGTCAACAGCTGTCAGAAGAAGAGTCTGCGTCTGTTTTACAGGCAGGGTGTGATGCCCTGTTCACCTTCCCCTCCCCTGAACAACTTAAAACCCATCTCATTGCTCCCATTTACCTCTAAACTTCTAGAACGCTTAGTCTACAACCGTCTTAGCTCCTATTCCAGTGAAAACAACCTTCTTGACCCCTTACAGTCTGGCTTTCACTCACAGCACTCCACGGAAACTGCCTTACTAAAACTCACTAACGATTTACTAACTGCTAAAACCAACAGCCAGTACTCCATACTCCTACTACTTGACCTCTCTGCGGCCTTTGATACTGTTGACCACCTGCTCCTTCTTTAATAAACTACATTCCCTTGGCCTCCGAGATTCTGCTCTATCCTAGTTCTCTGCCTATCTATCACAGCGCTCCTTCAGTGTTACCTACAACTCTGTCTCCTCCTCTCTATTGCCCCTTTCTGTGTGGGTCCCCCAAGGCTCTGTTCTTGGACCTCTTCCCTTCTCTATCTACACCTCCTCTCTTGGTCCCTTGATAACCGCCCACGGCTTCCAATACCACTTATACGCCAATGACAACCAAATCTATCTGTCTACTCCTCACCTCACTCCTTCAGTCTCCTCTTGCATTACTAACTTACTAACTGACATATCAGCATGGATGTTGCACCACTTCCTTAAAGTGGATGTAAACCCCCCAAAATGTTATCTCATAATGTAGAGAATACGATTTCCTTTCATTTGAGCCCAGTCTTGCCACACAGATTTACTCCAGCCCTGAGAAATCCTCTTTTATTGTTCAGTTAGAAATATCTTTACAAAGTGCTGAAAACTTTGTCAAAAACGCCCCCTTGCTGTGAGTGACAGGTGATTTACATATCTCAGGCACATCCTTTGTGATTATAAAAAGTGAGAAATTCACCCCTCCCCCACATAACAAATCCTGGGTGATGGAAAGGAATGTTATCTGTGATCAGGTGACCTCAGACACACACACTGCACTATAACAATCATCAGATCACTGGATGTTCTACTCTGCCGAACTCTGACTACATACATCTCTCCTATATTCTTCTTGCTGTTCACTCGAGAATACATTTTCTTTCACTCTGGTCTGTGGATCTGTGGTCTGTGCCTGTCTCAGGCTAGTGCATGAGATATGTAAATCACCTGTCACTCACAGCAAGGGGGCGTTTTTGACAAAGTTTTCAGCATTTTGTCAAGATATTTCTAACTGAACAATAAGAGGATTTCTCAGAGCTGGAGTAAATCTGTGTGGCAAGACTGGGCTCAAATGAAAGGAAATCTTATTCTCTACATTATGACATCAACAAAAAATCTCTCTAAAACTGAGCTATTAATATTCCCCCCTGCCCGTGCCCCCCTCCATGACTTTTGTATCAAAATCAACAATGTAACTATCAGTCCCTCACGCCAGGGTACTAGGTGTAATCCTAGACAAATACACATATTAACTACATACAGTTATTAGAAAACAGTACTTTTCATGATAGTTGCTTACTTCTACCTACAAGTTCAGTAAGCAAAAAAAAATGGACTGAGAGGGCTTAAGTATTTGAGCCCGAACAGCATAGGCATGTGCCCCCCCTCCAACTTGTTTGTTATATATATAAAAAAAGAAAGTGTCACTTTAATAAAAATGTATTTGATTCTTAGGCAGGAAAAACTGAGTCATGTAACATTGGTGAATGTCACATGACTGCCAGGGAAATTCCCAGAGGGTCATATGATCAGCTGGAGTGTTCTAGAAAAGGGGCCCTCTATATAAGGCGGCCCCCCGCAGGAATATTCCATTGTTGGCAGAAGTCAGCAACAAGCTCCCAACCCCCTGTTGCAGGCTTGTTATGTGGTTGCTCACCCTTTACATTTAAAGGGGGACTTGTGTTTATTGATATGCGGTATTGCTCGAGTCCTGAAGACTGAGCTGTTTTGTACAAGTTAAGAAATGTATGTATTAATAAAAATGATTACATGGATTTTAATTTAATTTACACCATTAAACGTGCCGTGGCCAATTATATACCAAGCTTCGGAGTTGAGTGTCTTTTTTTATTAGAAATTAATACTGTTGGTATTCAGGGAGGGAGAGGTGCGGCCTACGTTCCCATGGAGCTGTGAAGCCTGTCACAAATTTATTACATTTATAATAGATTTCTGGGCTTTTTTCTTTTACTTCCTAGTCACTTCCATAGTACCTATGGGCAGTCTTTTCTGCAGATCCAAGTCTTATTATTTTGTAGACATGTGCAATTTGTTTCTTCTTTTTTCGTTTTTCTTCGTTATTTTCGTTCATTCGTTTTCGTACGAATGAACGAACAATTCGCAAATTTTTTTTACGAATAACGAATCGTTCGAATCGAACGAATCCGAAAACAACGAAAATCCGAAAAAAACTAATTAGAAACAACGAATGTACGAAAGAAGAAAATCCGAAAAACGAAAACAGGAACAACGAAAATCAAAATGAACGAAAAAATTTGTACATTCGTAACTTTTTTTTTTTGTTGAATTGGTAATTTTCCGTGTCCCTTACAATGGTGCTGCTTAACGTGCCTCGAATGGATTGAACGAAAAAATTTGTAAATTCGTAATTTTTTTTTTTTTCAATTCGTAATTTTCCGTGTCTCTTACAATGGCGTTGCTTAACGTGCTTCGGATGGATTGAACGAAAAAATTTGTAAATTCATAATTTTTTTTTTTTTTTCGATTCGTAATTTTCTGTGTCTCTTACAATGGCATTGCTTAACGTGCTTCGGATGGATTGAACGAAAAAATTTGTAAATTCGTAATTTTTTTTTTTTTTCGATTCGTAATTTTCTGTGTCTCTTACAATGGCATTGCTTAACGTGCTTCGGATGGATTGAATGAAAAACTTCGTAAATTCGCAACTTTTTTTTTTTTTTGATTCGTAATTTTCCGTGTCTCTTACAATGGCGTTGCTTAACGTGCTTCGAATGGATTGAATGAAAAAATTCGTACATTCGTAACTTTTTTTTTCGATTCGTAATTTTCCTTGTCTCCTAAAATGTAATAATAGCATACACATTACATAACATTATGAATTATGCTCCGATTACGAATCTACGAATGTTACGAATGTACGAATAAATAGGAATGCGTCTGAATTTCGAATAAACTAATAAACAAAAATTAAACAGAGATACGAATCAACGAAAAAATAATTCTTACGAATTTACGAATCGTTACGAATACGAACACCGACGACTTACGAGTTTACGAATCGTTACGGATACGAACACCGACGACTTACGAATTTACGAATCGTTACAAATCAACGGAAACGAAAAAAACTAAACGAAAATAAACGATTTTTTTGATGTCTATTATTTTGCATTTCATTCACAGTTTTTTTCATAGAGCTTCTGTTTCTCAACATCACATCCTAAATTATTCTGAAAACCCTTGTTTTCTTTATCTTCATACTGTACCTACAAAAAAAATATATTTAGGTGTTGACTGACAATTGTAGATGTTTTATTACAGGAAAACTTATATTGGTTTATATACCTAACACAAAAAAAAACTATTAACATGAGTTTTTATAATTATTTTTCAGAAATACTTTCCAGAGATCCCACCATTAGAGACAGATTGATAACTCACTTTACAGGTAAGGATATTTATGATACATTGAGTTTTATTTTTCAAATTTCATTAGTGCTTCAAGCGATTTTCTGTAATTCATACAAAATGTTAGACTGTAAGTTTAAAGAAAGAGAACTTTCTATCTAAAGCGAATAATGTTATGTATGTTTTTGAGATGAGAGACAGATAAATATTAAAAACAATATTTCACAAAGTCAATAATTCAACATTTTAGGTACAGATTATCCATGACTACATTTAATTTACCAACACTTTAATTTATGGAAAATATAACAGAGTATTCTGTGTTTTCAATAAGGCAGTGAAAAGAGTAATGCTATTGTGGAACGTGCAGTAACTGTAACAACCAGTTTGATGCCATCTCCCAACAACACTACAAAAAAACTAAAAGTGGTTTGAAAAAAGGATGAATTGTAGCTTTTCACTTGTATTTTATTACAGTAGCAACTGAGGGGCAATTCTTCAAGAATGACTTTGATGCATCTCGGGCTTGCTGTGAACTTGCTGTGATCTTATGTCAGTAATATGGTGTTGTCAGTGGCTTGGAATCCTGCTTTGGCTGTACCCCTGTGCTTTTTCTTCACTCCATCTCAATCCGAATGATGCTAGTTCAAGTTTGGGTAGTGCAAACAATGCAGCTACTTAGCCTTTTAATTTAGGAAGCCTTCAAAGCCTCCAGGCTATAGGTAGGTGGCCAGTCTCCCGGTGCTTATAAGGCTTCCCGTAGAAACCAGTCCTCAGAATAGGAAAGAACAAGAAAGAAAAGGCATTTATATTAGTAGATTTAAATGTATTAGAAGGGTCTTGGTTGCCTGATTCCAAGTAGCTCCAACCATGTGGTGGTTCTGCACTCTTACACCTTTGTTGTGTACCTTCATCTACCTGTGTTTGATGTATCTCAAAAAAGATTTAAACTTTCAAAGCATGACTTTTTGTATCCAAGAGATGTCACAAGTTTGCAGTGGAGGTTTTCTACTATGTTAGAAACAGATAAACAAAGAGGATATCAAAGTATCATATCACATACAAAAGAGATTGAGATTAAATGGTACACTTCAGCAAGGACTAGATGGAAAAGTAGGCTCTGAACAAGCACACTGTGTGTATGCATTTCAAGATATACGTTTTAATTTTCCCTGGAATGTACTTTTAGTGGGCCACGTGCATTAAATGTGTTCATTATGTACAGATATACATTAGAGATCTATCACAGTGTTTTGGATCAGAACAAAAGTCCGATATTATTATATCTACTCCTGATCAGATTGAATATAAAATCATGCACGCTCTAAAGTAATACGCTGACACCAGTTCAGAGTAAAATACTTTCTGACTTTATTTCCTCTTTTTTCATACTTTTTATTCAATCTCGTTAAAGCTTAAGATACGTCAATAAGACATCAATAAGACTAGCGCATGGAAACCACAAAACAGCCACAAATATATAAATACATTAGGCCAAAACGTTTTGGCCTTTAGCTGAGTGCCCATTTCAGGAAGTAGTTTTGTCCTTGCAGAAATTCTTGCTTTTTTTAATCGTTAACTGTTGACTGTCAGTCCAGTTCCTAAGCTATGCAAAATATCTGAATATGTCTTAAGGCTTATTAAGTGTAGAAGCTGATATATATATATATATATATATATATATATATATATATATATATATATATATATATATATATATATATATATATATATATATATATATAAAGCATATATTGGAATAGACATTTCACCATGATCACATTTTGTAATCACATCCATTACAACAGTATGGTATCACATGGTAACTTCAATGCAAACCATTCATTGTACTTTTTAATAAGGAAGTACAAAGAGGAGTAACATTTTGCTATAGGCCGAAGCAGCCAACTAGTCAGATTTCACCTGTTCCTGGTAATTCATGGCTAATGTTTACTGACTTTGGGGGTTATTTACGAAAGGCAAATCCACTTTGCACTACAAGTGCAAACTGCAAGTGCAAAGTGCACTTGAAATTGCACTGAAAGTGCACTTGGAAGTGCAGTCACTTGGAAGTGCATTTTAGCTTGCACATGATTGAATGATAAAATCAGCAGAGCTTCCCCTCATTTCAGATCTACCCCTCAGATTTACAGCGACTGCACCTCCAAGTGCACTTTCAGTGCAATTTCAAGTTCAAAGTGGATTTGCCTTTTATAAATAACCCCCACTGTGCATTATTGCTGTTCTGTGTATAGAAAGACAGCCAGGCAACTAGAATTTTCTGAAAAAGGTTGACAGAAGCAGCCAACATATATTTCTTCTGACGGATTTGTTTCTGAGGACTTATACCCTGTTCTACAGCATCTAATATTAGAAAAGCATTAATGTGTTTACATTAGTTTGTCAGAATTCACCATATTGTCTTGACAAAAGCACTGTATGTTACACAATTTGCAGGAATAAATTATCCCAAATAGTACACATATATATTACAACAAAATTGGCAAGCTTCAACACTTCTATGTAATGTCTCCACGAGTAGTTGAAAATCACTCTGTGCCCTGGCCTTCTTATATATAGTGCATATTAACAGCAAACATAATTGTTTGTGATAGATTCACTTTAGAATTGAGGGGTAACCAATGGGAAAGCATGTGAACTCGGCAGGCTTAAACTACCATTTCTGGAAAGCACAGATGTATTTGATTCAGGAATACTTCCAGCATAACTTCTAAAGTAGTGATTTATATCTGCTCGGACAAAGCACTATGTGCATACATTTGGAAGCCCCACAAGATGTGTTATTGCACAAATAACTTTCTAGATACATTTGCACACCTACAAATCAGATAATGCAACAAACGTGATATATTTATCAATGCAAAATGTTTGAAATGTTTAAAGTTACATGGACACCTCTGCTTTTGAGTGCAGTGTATTATAACAATTCTGCTCACCACAAACTGGTAAAGTTGATAATGTGATACTGCAAAAAACCTCTTGTATTAAAGTCTGTAAATGTATCATTTCTTTTTATCAATATGAAGAGTTTGGAGGTTCCCTTTTATAGGGTTACCTGAATGTCAGATTTGAGGTTTCTTCCCTAAGGGTGTCTGAACTTGGCACTGTAATTTGAGGAACATGCAGGTTTGTGTCAACAGCTGTCAGAAGAAGAGTCTGTGTCTGTTTTACAGGCAGGATGTGAAGCATTTAGAGAAATCCACAATTAGGGCACAGTTCAACCACTGACATGTGCTTGAGTGGTTCACCATTTCTATTCAAATGTAGAACAATTGTGACTATTAATTTTCTCTATGCTGAAAAGAGGGCATTATGTCATACTGGAGCGGGTAGAGAGTCCCTCCAGATACCTGACCTAGTGGCAGTTCTGCCCTCAAACTCTTATAAAGTGCTATACCTCGACGGATGACTGACCCTGCATATTGTGAAGAACAGGCACTAAATTATAGGTGGACTGCATAGAGTCGATTCTTTTGGCCTCTATCCTAACTAGAGACATTTTTTAGGACTATGTTTTCTGCTGTGGGGGTCTACTGTTTTTCCTTCAAGAGACATTGCAAGGACTTCTGCACTTTAATGTTGTTAGGCTTGTGATTCTGGACTTGCATTTTACTTTTTTCCAAAAGACTAGGGTCTTGGAGGGCAGACTTAGCATTTATATCTGGGCTAACAGCTGCTCTAGTCAGGACTCATTTCTATCTGTTTACAAAAGCTGCTGTTGGGCTTTCTACAGGTATCCACAGTATCACTCACTGTAATTTATAGCAGAAGCTAAATCAAAGAAAAGGTCAAAGTATTACAATTGTGGTGAAATGAATTGTAGGACAATAGTTCATTTGGTATATACTAGCATAATGTATTACAGTAATCAGAAATCCCATCATTTATATAGGAAAAATAGCATGACTTTGTGGTGTAATGGCGTCATACTAGTTAAACATCTGTTTTTTGCTCTGGCCCATGTGTATTCATGAAATATTTTGAATATGTACTATTTTTCCTCTATTGAAACTTCATGATATGTGGTATATAATGGTTTTCTATATTGTAGATGCTATCTTTAAAAGGAAACCTAGCTTTCATTGACATATTTTGTATCATGCTTTTATCTCAACCGTGTGTTTAGGTTACATAGTGACTGCTAATAATTACATTTTGTGCATGGTCACGTCTGTTCAACCTTTTAAAGATTAGTTTTCTACTTGAGGTACACAGTATCACAAACTTAAGTTTAACATAAAATGTGTGGGAGGTATGATGTACAACTCCAATTCCCTTCTAGACCACTGCCCTGGAATGTTTTGAGCCCCTTAATGAGCATCCATGAACATGAATATGTATAATTGGGGCTATGTAGACTGCAATGTCCTCCCTTTCCCTTTAACACCTTCAATTGGCTGGGCAATAATAAAGTAGATATGTTATCACTTTGAACTGTTAGGTGTTTCTTTTTTATTCCTATAAAGAATGTATTACAGATACGCTACAGCACAATATGGGACTTTGAAGGTGTCACTTCGACACAAATTCATGTATATTTTTTAATGTATTAATTAAAATCACATAATAAAATATAGCAATACCCCCATAATGTTATACAATACAAATAAAATATACCCCCATCTATTAGTACCCCCAATTACTCTTCTATCCAGTTTTTAATATATTCTGAGGATCACCAGGTAGTATTATAATTAAATGAATAATGTTTGAAAATGAAATTGGTATGTTAAAGCTTATATAAGATTTTACAGATTGGGTTTACATATACTTGAAAGCAAATCTATTCTATTTTCTTACATACTTTACTAATATATTGTATTCAGAATTAAAGAGTAAACAATGGGGGGGGGGGGGGGTGGAGCTAGCTGGAGACTGTGATGGACCCTTATTTGCGGAGCTCCGGTACCAGCGGGACAAACATGGCTCACACCGACCTACCAGGGCCATCTCTTCTCACCCAAACCCAGCTTTATAGCTCTACAGCACCCGAGGAATGAAGAGTCATCATGCAAAGGCGCAGGAAGGAAGGGAATTGCCCTCAGAAACTAACAGCATTCTTCCACACTGGGCCTAAACAACATGGCGCTGGCTCCTCATTCACCCTGGCATCTGGCTCTACAAAACACTCCACACAGTAGGGAGCAGCCCTCCTAAAAGGCCACAATAAAGCCACACCAACCTCTGGGAGCCCAGTAAAGGCAAGATTCTGGATGGATACAGAGGTGAGCTCTCTCCATGATTCAGGGGATGACACAAGGGAGCTGCCAGACTCCATAGATCTGTTTCCCAGAAATAATCAGCCTGTTATAGACACTGTTCTAAAGGAGATGTTCGTCTCCCTGAGAAGCTCTCTCCATTCAGATCTCTTGTGTACATAAGTTCAGCACAGAACTACGGTCTGTTTCAGCTAGAGTGACACACATAGAGACCAAGATGGGGGAATATGCAACCACAATTAATGACTTGGTGGATGCTAATGAAAGTAAAGAGGATGATTTGGAGGTTAAGGCCAAAATGGCAGACATAGAGGACAGATCCAGAAGGAACAATGTAAAGATAAAGGAGATCCCGGAATCTGTCCAGCAGCAAGACCTGCGAAATTATGTCTCCCAGCTATTCAACACAGTAATGCCTGATATATCTGCCTTAGACCTAACAGTGGACAGAGTACACCGACTACCTAAACCCACCTATCTCTCTGACAATATACATAGGGATGTCCTACTGAGATTTAATTTCTACCATGCTAAGGAACGATTAATGGTGGCATGCAGACAGAGGGACCAGATCCCTGACTTGTCTCAGTACATGCTCCAAAAGCGCATAAACCTGAATACCATCACAAAAGCACTCAGGAATCACAAGCTAAATTATAAATGGGGATTACCGACAAAGCTAATTGTTACCAAAGATGGCACAGAGCATGTGATGGATTTGCTTGCTAAAGGCATGGCCCTGCTAAATGCATGGGGGATTGTTCGGGAAACCTCAGACACAACCCCGTCAGAGTGGCAACTACGCCGACCCTGACTGGCGCACAGTAACTCACAAGAATGCCCGTACTCATACCTAACCTGGCTAAGGGTAATGCTCAGCCATACATACACCCGCTTGGGAGGATTTTCCTCTGATCAAAATTTTTTTTGTTTCTTTTTTTTCCCCACTACATCATTGAGTGGCTATGAGCCACACCCAACCACCCTTTTTTGCTGTTTGGCTACTTGCCAATGTTATGCTCTTTTATTGCTCATGTAAGCCTCACCTTTCTATTTCAACAGTCAGAAGTGATTTCTCCTCTCTAAATCTCCCAAAGAGCACCATCGAGATGACAACATGGAGTTCAGAGCCTCATCAGATGTCACTCCCCCTTTCTGTATGGTTCGTGACATCGCTAAATGTAAGTGAAACGTTCACATTATGCAATACCCAGCACTACCATACTCTTCTCCTATGGCGGTACATTTTCTGACCATTAACTCTAAAGGACTTAACCATCCGGCCAAACGAAGGTCTCTTTGGATGGAAGCTCTCCAGCAAAAATGGGACATCTCATGTGTCCAAGAGCCGCATTTTCAAAACCTGGCACCTCTTAAGTGCACAAACCTTAAGTTTCCCTTCACATACACTGCCAATGCGGAAGCAAAAAAGAAGGGAGTGATGGTAGCAGTGAGGGATACAGTAGCTTTCCAGCTTCACAAGATTCTCACAGATCCGCACGGCCGCTTTATAATACTCGTATGTGACATCAACTCCACTACCTACACTGTGGCGAATATTTACGCTCCCAATACAAGACAGATCAGGTCCTTCCACAGGATTATGAAAAAAAAAAAAAAATTTCTTCACCTCAAGACCGAAACGCTCTCCAGCGTCACTAAAATCAGTGATAAAAACATACGAACTGTATGACGCCTAGAGATGCCTCAACGTTAACGAGAGACTACTCATTCTTTTCTTACAGTCATAGGTCTTATAGCAGAATTGACTTGTTCTTGGTAGACAAATGGTAAATGGTTGCTGTTCAAATTTAAATCTGCCAAAATCAATACTATCACTTGGTTGGACCATGCCTTGGTGAAGCTAGTAGCAGGGGACTCTACTACCCACAACCCCACCTTTCTATGGAGGTCCAACCCCTCGACTTTTCCAGGATGCTCCAAGTCCAAAATTGAACATAAACTCAACAAAGTTTTAAAGAATAATCGCAAATCAGTTACTGATCCATTTACTGTATGGAATGCCCATAAGGCATTTGTGAGAGGTATTCTTATTCAACAAGGGGCGAGAATTAAGAGGACGAGGCAGCAGCCCACCGGGTGCTAAAATCAAAAATTAATACTCTAGATGGACAAAATATGACACACCCCTCCCAACAACTGACAGATCAACTGACACAATCCCACAATGAGCTCAGACTGCTCCTCCTGAAGTACTTTGAATAAGCCTCCAGGAGACTCAAATTGTCCTACTACATGAGTGGCAACAGAGCAGGAACCTTTTGGCTAACAGGATTAGAGGACACAGATTTAAAACTCAAATCTCTTACTTATTACACCCCAACACCCAACCAAACAGTAGCATCCCCAAGCCACAGCGGATGCCTTCAGTCAATATTATGGATCCCTATATAAACAACCCCACCATACCACAACCAACACCAGCTATCATAGAACCATTTCTAGACAAAATTAACCTCCCCAAGCTTAATCCCGAACACTTTACTAACCTAAACTCCCCTATCACTGAATCAGAGGTACGTCAGATAATACAATCTCTCCCAAATAACAAATCCCCGGGCCCAGATGGTTTTACAGGGGAGTATTATACTGTAAATCCTTTCAAGATATTTTGACTCTGCATCTAGTTGGGATCTTTAGTTCTGCTACTGCCTCCTCCTAATTCCCCCCAGAGATGCATAAGGCCATGATAGTGGCTCTGCTGAAGCCAGGGAAAGATCCAGACACTCCACCAAATTTTCGGCCCATATCGGTACTTAAAAATTATGTTTCTCACAAACTTTTTTTTTACTGATACATGTCCCCCAGGGCAGGACCCGGACCCCTATAACCATTGTATGCCCAATTACTTGCATATAAGCCTTCAAAATGGGCACTTTTTTTGATGTTTGGGTCCCATTGACTTTAATGGGGTTTGTTATTCATGTCTGAACTTTTGCGGTGTTCGAAAGTTCTGTTGCGAACCAAACAGGGATCCGTTCGGCCCAGCCTTCAAAACTATTGGCTACCAGACTGGTATACATCCTACCATCTCTTAAATCTGGATTTACTAAGGGACATCAGACAGCTGATGCTACCCGACGTTTAATAAATGTGATTCATGGGGCCAATTCACAGGGCCAATAAACACCTTCTCTGCTCCTAGCGTTGGATGCAGAGAAGGCGTTTGATAGGATAAATTGGCAGTTCTTAGCACATTTGTTGACTAGGTTTAGTTTTAGGGGCTCCATCTATTCAGCTATAATGGCACTCTAAATCCACCCATCGGCCCAAGTTTACATCTCAGGGGCATTATGTACCCCATTGGAAATAACTAATGGGACACAACACGGTTGCCCTCTCTTCCCACTGATTTTCAAATTGTTGATGGAACCCCTGGCCTCCTACTTACGCTCACATCCTCACATAACGGGTATACAGGTGGGCAGGAGACACCATACCATCAGTCTATTTGCTGATGACATCATACTGATGCTCACAAGTGTGGACACTTCCTTGGCTTCAGTCCACCTGGCATTGCAAACATTTAATGGTGTATCATACTTTAAAGTAAACAAGACCAAATCCTACATTTTAAACCTGGGTATCCCGAATGAGACCAAACAAAAACTAGCGCAACAATTTCCATACTTGGGCATCATGCTGACTCCTAAACTGGAAGATCTTATACCAGCCAATTACACACCCTTCCTAAACTCATTAGGGTCCAAGTTGAACAAACTTGCTCCAACTGAATTATCATGGATGGGCCAACTGACAGCTTTTAAGATGAAAATATTGCCACAATTATTGTATCTCTTTAGGACTTTACCAATCCCATTAACCAATTCTTACTTTAATTTACTACAACCAATACTTAATAAATACTTTTGTCAGTACCAGCCAATTACACACCCTTCCTAAACTCATTAGGGTCCAAGTTAAACAAACTTGCTCAAACTGAATTATCATGGATGGGCCAACTGACAGCTTTTACGATGAAAATATTGCCACAATTATTGTATCTCTTTAGGACTTTAACAATCCCATTACCAAATTCTTACTTTAATTTCCTACAACCAATACTAAATAAATACTTTTGTCAGGGAAAGAGGGCCAGATGTGCATTTAGCAGGTTAATTAAACACAAGAAGGCGGGTGGAGTGGGTCATGTACACTTGCAGAACTATTATTTTGCAACAATACTAGCACAACTCCAACACTAGATGCTACCTAATTCCAAAGCATTATGGATTGAACTAGAACAATCTCAAATCCCAAAGGGGAACTTACATTACTTTTGACTAACTGCTTCTCATAACACCTCTCTAGACAGTAAGCTAGAACCCCCCATCCTAGCATCAATACGAGCATGGGTTCATCTTCGTAAATATCAACAGTGGAGTGGTAAAGTAACACCTTTGAAACTCCCCATCTCTGCACTTGCCCAAATCATACCACATATTAACCTTAATACATGGAAGGAAAAGGGGATTACTCACTAATGCCGCGTACATTCGAGCAGAATTTCCATCCGAAAAATCTTGGATGTTTTTTTCCGATAGAATTCCGCTCAAGCTTGTCTTGCATACACACGGTCACACAAAAGTCCTCTGAACTTTTGACCGCCACAACACTACGATGAGTCGAGAAAGTTAAGTTCAATGCTTCCGAGCATGCGTCAAATTGTTTCTGAGCATGTGTGATTTTTTGCACATCCAAATTGCATACAGACAATTAAATTTTTGGATAGGAACTTTTCCCGAGCTGAAAATAGAGAACATGCTCTCAATCTTTTGCTGGCAGGAATTCCGTAAGCAAAAGATCGATGGAGCATACACAAGGTTTCCGACAAAAAGCTCTCATCAAAGTTATGCTGGCGGCATTTCCGATCGCGTGTACGTGGAATTAGAAGATACCCGTTTAAGTGATGGGTTTAAGGCCCATCACTTAAACCTTTTAGTACCTTACAACTAGGACACAAGTTGCCCTTCAAAGAGCAATATAAATATACGCAGATAGCTCACCTACTGAAAAATAATTCTCAATTACTCACAATACTCCCTGCGAAAGTAACCCAATATTATCTACAACTTTCAATCCTACCCAAAGGTATATCAATTATCTACTCATGCCTACAAGAGAAAGACATCTGTGTTAAATCCCAATCAATGATATCTTTGGAGCAGGAAATAGGGCCAGAATACCCAACTCAACACTGGAAAAAAAACTTTACATCTCATTTACACCTCCACTAAAAGTAGAAAGCTCTGGGAAATGCATCAAACAATACTGCTCCGCTGGTACTTGACACCACACCGCATTTCTAAGATCTACCACAATGCCTCCTCAAATTGCTGGAGACTTTGTGGTTGCTCTGGCACATTAACCGCTTCCCGACCGCCCACTGCATATATACATCAGCAGAATGGCACGGGCAGGCAAAATCACGTACCTGTACGTGATCCTTTAAATGCCTGCCCGTGGGTCGCGTGCGCGCCGCCAGCGGCGTGCTCGCGACCCGGTCGGGAGCTCCGTGACCCCGGCCGCTGGTGTCCCGCGGTCGGGTCACGGAGCTGAAGAACAGGGAGAGGTATGTGTAAACAAACCTCTCCCCGCGCTTCCTACCTGTCATTGATTGGCTGTTCCCGATCATCGGGAAAGCCGATCAATGACGTCAGACGTCAGCCCCGCCCCTAATGTAAAAAACACAACACACGTCACAGCCCATAACCCCTCCCCTCCCCCTAGTGGTTAACTCTTTCACTACAACTGTCATTTATACAGGAATCAATGCATTTAAATAGCATTGATTGCTGTATAAATGACAATGGTCCCAAAAATGTGTCAAAAATGTCCGATGTGTCCGCCATAATGTCGCAGTCACAATAAAAATCGCTGATCGCCACCATTACTAGTAAAAAAAAAATATTAATAAAAATGCTATAAAACTATCCCCTATTTTGTAAACGCTATAACTTTTGCGCAAACAAATCAATAATCGCTAATTGCATTTTTTTTTACCAAAAATATGTAGAAGAATACGTATCAGCCTAAACTGAGGAAAAAAAATGTTTTTTTATATATATTTTTTGGGGATATTTATTATAGCAAAATCAAAAAATATTGCATTTTTTTCAAAATTGTCGCTCTATTTTTGTTTATAGCGCAAAAAATAAAAACCACAGGGGCGATCAAATACCACCAAAAGAAAGCTCTATTTGTGGGAAAAAAAGGACGCCAATTTTGTTTGGGATCCACGTCGCACGACCGCGCAATTGTCAGTTAAAGTGACGCAGTGCCGAATCGCAAAAAGGGGCCTGGTCTTTTGGCTGCCAATTGGTCCGGGGCTGAAGTGGTTAATTCATATTTTGTGGTTTTGCCCAAAACTTTGCTTACTATGGTCTCGGGTTGAGAGACTTATATCTACATTCTTAGGTCTAAACCAAATATTATCTCCGGGAATGGCAATATTATCCCTAGCGTTGCACTTTATCCTTTTGTCCTATAGAACTATAATATCCCATATATTATTGGCAACTCATTTAACTTTACTCAGGCACTGGAGAGAACCAGCAGCCCCCAAAATATCTGAGGTAATCTGTACAACTCACACCCACGGCACTTAGGAGGTCCTCCATTCCTCAACCACAGGGAACTTTGAAAAGATGTCACAACATTGGGCTCCTTGAATCAAATGGTACTCAGAGGTAGACATATTCTGAACTATTGGTGATCAAATGATAAGGGCTAGCAAAACGTGGTATTATATTAGAGATAACAAGTATCACTCTGACTGAAATGTTTAGATTAAATTATATTTGTTTTATGTTATGTTTACGGTCAATATACTCCAGATGATATTCACGTTGCTGAAACAATACTAGCAGAGGGAAAAAACCCAAGATTAAGGATCATCCACTGTGACT
This sequence comes from Lithobates sylvaticus, assembly GCA_028564925.1. Lineage (NCBI taxonomy): Eukaryota > Metazoa > Chordata > Amphibia > Anura > Ranidae > Lithobates > Lithobates sylvaticus. Next base: position 131,727,769 of record CM053030.1, on the reverse strand, counting down.
CAAGAGAGATCGCATGTGGCTGAACCAATAGCAACTTCCTCAAACAGGAAGAACATTTAATTTCCTTGTTAACATAAGGTAACAAATTTAATATAGCCAGTACATGTCATGGTTTCTATGTGACCGCAAAGTAAGTTAAAGTGTACTATACTATGTTTTCCTTTTGTGTAAACTTTAAAAATCAATAAAAACTATTGAAACTAAACAGTAAGAACTGTTTCATGTTTGATATTGGTAAGGAAAATATGACATATTGCATATTTCGTTTTTACCATCTGCAGCCAGTGGGTTCCTACAGATGTCTGTTTCATTGTCCAAGTTGATAAAATAAAAGTAAGGAGGGAGTTTTTGGGAGCTATGGTTTATTGTACACCCTAACTCTCTGCACTGCCTTATTGAATCAGCCTATTTCTGTAAAAAGGTTCAAGTAAACAGCTTGCCTTACCTTTTATTTTAGCAGGTCCAGTAATATTCTCACCAGAGTGCAGTAAACAGCTCTATCGACTCTACCACAACACCATAGACTGTACAACATCAACTTGTAAGTATAAATTAAATAAAAACTGTGGCCTTTTTATTTAAATGTACATGTGAAAAAGCTTAAAACTAATTTCTGTGTGTCAGTGTATATATACTATATTACCCAAAGTATTGGGACACCTGCCTTTACACATATATGAACTTTAATGTCATCCCAGTCTTAGTCCGTAGGGTTCAATATTGAGGTAGCCCACCCTTTGCAGCTTTAACAGCGTCAACTCTTCTGGGAAGGCTGTCCACAAGGTTTAGGAGTGTGTCTATGGGAATGTCTGACCATTCTTCCAGAAGTGCATGTGAGGGGTCACAAATGAATTAGAGCTGAGACTGTGAGCCAGGCCTTCTCATCCACATGAGTGCCTGACCTCACAAATGCACTTCTGGAAGAATGGTCAAACATTCCCATAGACACACTCCCAAACCTTGTGGACAGCCTTCCAGAAGAGTTGAAGCTGCTATAGCTGCAAAGGGTGGGCCAACTCAATATTGAGCCCTACGTAATAAGACTGGGATGCCATTTAAGTTCATGTACGTGTATATATATATATATATATATATATATATATATAGATATAGATATACTGTATATATATATATATATATATATATATATATATATATATATATATATATATATATATATATATATATACAGTGTATCTATATATATGTATGTATGTCTATATATATATATATATATATATATATACATGCACTCACACATACAATGTATGTGTGTGTATGTATATATATTTTACATGTAGAGGTAGGAGGCACCTACCTTTTGGGCTACAGGTCAGGATGAAGGACGCTGCTTGAGAGGGGATGAAGCGTTGTGTGAGTAGAATGCCACTCCATCTCACAGCAACAATTTGCACAGTAGCAGGAAGTGAGCATCAGCTGGCACTGAAGGGTGCTGGGAGTGGGGGGGGGGGAGTAGACTGCTGTTATTTATAATTTATTATAATTTGCTAGGAATTACATTTATGATGTGGATGTGGAGGTTGGGGATTACTGAGAAAGTTAATGCAAAGTGGTGCTCAGGGGTGAATCATTGAAAAGAACGAGTGGGGTTTCTGATGTGAATTACAAGTTGCTGAGTTTCCAGGGATTACATTATGCTGTTATGTGGATTGAGGATTACTGGAGAAAAGTATTGGGGGATAGTCTGATTACCTACCCTGTTTCCTTGAAAATAAGCCCTAGTGGGATTTTTGGGGGTGGCTGCAATATAAGCCCTACGCCAAAAATAAGCCCCTGTTAAAGTCCTTGTAAAATCATGTAATCAGTTTTGTAAAAAGATTATAAAATGTGCAGTGTGTCCTTCTGTAAATTTATTGTGGAAATACCTTATTTACAGTGCCGCTGGGCACTCACGTCACCCGCCAGAGATCTTCTCCTTGGCCCTTCGCTCTGCAGTATTTGGAGCGGGGAAGAAGAGCTCTGGCAGGTCACGTGAGCACCCAGCGGCACTGTAAATAAGGTATTTTCCACAATAAAGTTCAAAAGGACACACAGTGCATATTGTAAAATGATGTAATCCGTTTGGTAAAAAGATTATATAATGACTTTAAGGTTTATTTTTGGGATTACAGAATGTCATAATGCTGACTCCTGAGCTGACAGGGAGAGGGGGAGAGAAGACAGGGGACACAGGAACTTTTTAAAAACATTTTATTGTGTTTTTAGAACATAGAGAGGGGTAAATGACACAGCACAAGCACTGTGCTTTCTATCATGCGTTAAAGGATCAGGATATTATTAATATATTTTTTTAGGGTTACAACCGCTTTAAGATTGTCATTGCACATACTGTAAATAAATAAGACGTCCCCTGAAAATAAGCCCTTGTTTGTTTTTTGTAGCCAAAATGGATATAAGACCCGGTCTTACTGGTAAAAAGTACATAAACTGCAGTTGTGGTGTGATTTTATGCTCAAGTCACACTTGTAATCATGTTGCTTGCAGAAAATGACCAATGCCAAGATTGCTAAGCTAGTTCAGGAGACAAATAAAGCCATATGGATCCATAAAAATGAAAACTAATACATAGTTTGTATTCCCATATTTTTTTATTTTTTACTGTTGAGGCATGAATGCTTTTTAACATTTTTACTGTTGGCGCAAGCTATTTGAAATAATTTACCGAGCCCTGGTTTTACAAATGTTGAGAACCACTGAGCTGACAAATACTTTGGTAGCTCAAACTGTGTATGTTTTACCTTACAGTACTTAAACACATATTTAAAATATATTATTTTATCAATATAAAATTTCTCTTTACAGCTTACAAAAGATGTGCAAGGCTGCTAAAAAGATTGGCTAAGAGTCCGTTGTGTTCACAACCCTAAATTAATGGTGTAAGTAAAATGACTGTATACATAAAACATTGACTTCAAATCTATATTTATTGAGTAAAGAATAGAGATATGTTCCATGGGTAATATTAAGTTGTTGTACATAGCAATTGCAATAGCAAGAAATTGAATTCCTTTGTGGTTATTTGCTACTAACAGAAGTTCCACTTTGTCTCAGTTATTTGCTTCTTTTGATAATGTCAGTTGCTTGGCTACACAAGCTTAGTCTTCAAGTCTTATAAAAGTTATATCTTGTTAATGTAATTCCACAAATAGTTTTCAGTCTCACGACAATGGCCTTATTCTAAATTGTAATAAGGTAGGCGAAAGCGTTTTACTGTAGATGATCTTTGTAGGCTAAAATGGAGGTTTGTAAATACGTGATAGATAGCTATGTAAAACTAGCCACTAAAATCTCACAGAAACTTTGACATGTCAATATATTTTCTAAATACTTTTTTAATATTTTAAAATATGCAGAATTCATTAAAATAATACCTGGAGACCCTGCTATGAAGGTCCTTGTTAAGATCTTCTTGTTATGGGTTGACAACTGTCTGGCAATAGTGTCCATGCTTTGTAAATCAGGACCCTAACAGAGATTATAAATGGCCTTGCTAACATTGCTGGCATGGGCCATTTTGTGAGAGGAGGAGAGGCTGGAAGAGATTGATAGCAATGAGATTAAAAAAGGTGGATAAAAGGCTGGACAACTTGGTATGTGCGCAAATGGAGAAAAATTTAAATAGAGACATGGCAGCCAAAAAAATAACAATCAACTGGCCATTATGGTTACCCCTCCTACCTATAATATGTTAAAATGAAAGCACTTACAGTATGTGAAGTGTGATTACAACCACACTAGAATATATATATATATATATATAATATATATATATATATATATATATATATTCTCTCTCTCTACTCTCTACAGTATCTCACAAAAGTGAGTACACTCCTCACGTTTCTGTAAATATTGTATTATGTCCTTTCATGTGAAAACACTGAAGTAATTACACTTTGCTACAATGTAAAGTAGTGAGTGTGCAGCTTGTATAACAGTGTAAATTAGCTGTCACCTCAAAATAAACCGCTGGCAACAAAAGTGAGTACACCCCTAAGTGAAAATTTCCAAATTTGTCCCAATTAGCCATTTTTCCTCCCCGGTGTCATGTTACTCGTTAGTGTTACAAGGTCGCAGTTGTGTTAAATTTGGTGTTATCACTCTCACTCTCCCATACTGGTCACTGGAAGTTCAACACGGCACCTCATGGCAAAGACTCTCTGAGGATCTGAAAAAACTAATTGTTGCGCTACATAAAGATGGCCTAGGCTATAAGAAGATTACCAAGACTCTGAAACTGAGCTGCAGCATGGTAGCCAAGACCATACAGCTGTTTAACAGGACAGGTTTCATTCATTTAGGGAGAGTGGGCCATCTTCGTGCTACCCTGCCCCACGATGAAGAAGTCAGGGAGCACGATTGACGTCACCCGTGGCCATCTTGGATCTGGATACACTCACAGCGCCAGCACTCGGGACTGAGTGCTTTTAAATGTGAGTGACCCATTCTGTTTATTTTGTGCAAATAAATTTATATTTGAAGCAGAGAGCACTAGATAGTCTCTTTTATATGCTGGCTATTTGTTGACATGGTTGTTCCTGAGCTGAGATGAGACCTTGACTGCTGGACTGTAGATTACCATTGTCATCATTGCTGCATACTGCTTTGTGACCTATTGTAGGTCGAAGCAGGGAGGTGAGAGGCCATCCTATTCATGGTGAAGGGATCAACTGGCACTGATTACTGTGTTACCTGGATTTGCAATCACCCCACTGGAAGGATTTTTAGTGTTTCTGTCTGCACATGCACTTTCTCAGAACTTTTAATTGACTTAGCTTTCTGGGACTGTTTGCGATTTTTAGCGATTTTATTTACAAGTTATATTGTTATTTTATTTCTTGCGCTGCACTATTCTATTTTTAATGTTCTTATGAGGTATTCTGAATTAACCTTGAGTGTCAGCTAGCATCCTATTTTATCTTTTTTATTTAGTTTTATGACAGTGCTGAGTACTTCGTATATATTATCCACTCAGAACAGGCCTCGCCATGGTCGACCAAAGAAGTTAAATGCACATGCTCAGCGTCATATCCAGAGGTTGTCTTTGGGAAATAGACGTATGAGTGCTGCCAGCATTGCTGCAGAGGTTGAAGGGGTGGGGGGGTTAGCCTGTCAGTGGTCAGACCATATGCCGAACACTGCATCAAATTGGTCTGCATGGCTGTCATCCCAGAAGGAAGCCTCTTCTAAAGATGATGCACAAGAAAGCCTGCAAACAGTTTGCTGAAGACAAGTAGACGAAGGACATGGATTACTGGAACCATGTCCTGTGGTCTGATGAGACCAAGATAAACTTATTTGGTTCAGATGGTGTCAAGTGTGTGTGGCGGCAACCAGGTGAGGAGTACAAAGACAAGTGTGTCTTGCCTACAGTCAGGCATGGGAGCGTCATGGTCTGGGGCTGCATGAGTGCTGCCAGCACTGGGGAGCTACAGTTCATTGAGGGAATCATGAATGCCAACATGTACTGTGACATACTGAAGCAGAGCATGATCCCCTCCCTTCGGAGACTGGGCCCCAGGGCAGTATTCCAACTAGATAACAAACTCAAAGACACCTCCAATATGACCACTGCCTTGCTAAAGAAGCTGAGCGTAAAGGTGATGGACTGGCCAAGCATGTCTCCAGACCTGAACCCTATTGAGCATCTGTGGGGCATCCTCAAACGGAAGGTGGAGGAGTGCAAGGACTCTAACATCCACCAGCTAAAGGATGTCGTCATGGAGGAGAGGAAGAGGACTCCAGTGGCAACCCGTGAAGCTCTGGTGAACTTTATGCCCAAAAGGGTTAAGGCAGTGCTGGAAAATAATGGTGGATACACAACATATTTCCACTTTGGGCCCAATTTGGACATTTTCACTTAGGGGTGTACTCCCTTTTGTTGCCAGCGGTTTAGACATTAGTGGCTGTGTGTAGAGTTTTTTTTAGGGGACAGCAAGTACACACTGTTATACGAGCTGTACACTCACTACTTTACATTGTAGCAAAGTGTCATTTCTTCAGGGTTGTCACATGAAAATATATATTAAAATATTCACAAAAATGGGAGATACTGTTTATATATATATATATATATATATATTTACGCACTGCATATAGGCATAAGTTTTAAAAGTATTCATTTCATTTTAAATTATCATTGTGGTTTTAAGTTCACGAATAAGCGAATAGCGAATAAGCTAAAGTTGCGTTAACTTCAATCATTCTGTCATATACAAAGTACAATTCTGATTTATTTAATTCCACTTTACATGATTAGACATCTAACCACCTCACTATTGGGCACTTTCACCCCCTTCCTGCCCAGGCTTATTTTCAACTTTCAGCGATGTCGCACTTTAAATGACAATTGCGCGGTCATGCAATACTGTAACCAAATTAAATTTTTATATAATTTTTTTGAGACAGAGATTTCTTTTGGTGGTATTTAATCACCACTGGGTTTTTAATTGTTTTGCTAAACAAATTTAAAAAAGACCGAACATTTTGAAGAAAAACATTTTTTTTTCATGTTTCTGTTTTAAAATGTTACAAATAAGTAATTTTTTTCTTCACTGATGTGACTGCACTGACAAGCACTTATGAGGCTGCCTGATGGGCAATAGTGAGGCTGCACTGATGGCCGCTGATGAGGCTGCACTGATGAGGTAGAACTGATGGACACCAATGAGGCAGCACTGATGAGGCTGCATTGATGAGGTGGCACTGATAGGCAGCACTGATGGGCACTGATAAGCTGCACTGATGGGCACTGATGGGGCTGCACTAATGATCAGGGCACTAATTATCAGTGCCCTGATTATCACTGTAAATGTTAGCCTTGTCGCTAGTCATCTCTCCTTTCCTCACACAGTGACAGAGTGTGAGGAAAGGAATGCTGATAACCGGCAAGTTTTTTCACATGTAATCAGCTGTGATTGAACACAGCTGATCACATGGTAAAGGGCTGCTGTGATTGGCCCTTTACCTGGGTGTGTGATCAGCTGTGTCCAAAGGACACAGCGATTACAGAGTTCACCCAATGCATGCCCCAGGGGGCATGTGGGAGGCACATTCTGGGAAGACTTCCATGGACGCCCTCCCAGAACAAGAGGGACATGTTGTGGCCATCTTTCAGCTATGACCCAGTAATAAAGTTATCAAGAGTTAAAGTAATCTTCACTAACCCAGTGGTCATCATGGTCATTTGCTGCTCAGTGATTGCAGTATTCTAGTCTGCATCTTCCCAAGGTAATACATAAAACCTGGCCTGTTAGTGGGCCCTGAGGACAGGGTTGATGACCACTGCACTAACCAAAGTAAACAATCACTTTGTTAAATTACCATTGACTTTGTGACTATTATTTTAGTAAATAACCCCTGTAGTGCCCTGTTACCAAGAAAAGGACATTTTGGGCAAATGAAAAATTCACAAACTGTAAAAGCATTTGTAATAGGGAATTAGGCTTGATCTTTTAAAATGCTGTTCATAGCACTTGTAGCTAACATTTTTTTCCTTTGATTCCAGGTCTGATCTACTAAAACAGAACTCTGATTTGCCAAGAATGTGCCTTGAAATCGGACGTCTATACCATGATGATCTGAGTTACTGTTTTCTTATTAAAGCATCTTTTTTCTTTACATTGAACATTCCATAGTCATGTGAATAAAACATTTTTTAACACATTGAACAGGGCCGAAAACAATTCTATTTATTTAAATACATTGTATATAATATTTACTAATGACATACTTAATATATATTATAATTATAACCACTCAGCAGAGTTTGTTTTGTTTTATTTTGTTTCAGTTTAACATGTTTCCATTGTAATTACATAAGTTGCTCAGGCTCGAAAGTTTTTATTTGCACTAATTTGAAGAGAAAACAAATCTATATAATGAGAAATTACTATTTCAAAGTAAGCTTTAAGGGAGATGTTTTATTGTCAGATGAAGTGATCTGATATTGTATAATAAAGCTTTTTTTTTTGCAAAATATTGCACATGAGAACAATTGCACAATGTATCAGCAAGTGTGGAACATCTAAAAAAATAAACATAAAATACATGACTGGAAAACTGCAATGCAGTTTACATGGAAGAAATGATCCATGCGTGTCTAATTGTTTTGCTTATAAGATTCTGTGTCAGTGAAAGACTGCGTTCTATAAGTTTTCACACTCACATCTTAGCCGTAACTAACCATTAAATAAATAGCAGATGCTGGTAATAAAACCCAAATGCACAATATTTGTTTGAACAATTACATTGTTTATGTAAATTCTTCTTACCGTAGTTGTTAGAGTCAAAGAGGCTAATTTATTTACAGAATTGAGTATGTTCAGAAAATAAAGATTCACTTTATTTATCCAATCATGTGAAAAGCAAATTATTCACATTGTAGGGCTTGATTCACACTAATGCGTTTTTTGATGCATTTTGCAGAAATGCAGGGACATTTTTTAACATGGGTTCCTATGGAACATGTTCACATCAATGCCTTTTTGTGCCTCTGCATTTTGGAAAGGGTCAGGGACTTTTTTTCATGCAAAATGCAGCGTTTTGCATGTAATAGAATTCAATGGACCTGCATCAAAAAAGGCAAGTACTGCGTTTTTTACCGCGATTTTACATTGATTTTTCTGCGATTTGCGTTTTGCTTTTTTTATTTCTTTTTTTACACTGTATATAGCTGGTTGCTAAGGAGGGGTCCCCTTCCTTAGCAACCAGCTATATACAGTGTCAAAAAAAAATGCAAAATGCAAGTCGCGGTAAAACCACATGTCCAAAAACGTGGCAAGCATCGCAAAAAGCACTGCAGAAATGTTCAAAAGCAACATGTATAGATGTGAATCAAGCCTTAAAGCACATTTCAGCAGCTAATGATTGAATAATTAAAATGAATATTCACACAACGTTAACTAAAGGTATTTTAAAATTCAAGCATTGTAAATACCTAAATTTACCTTGGTATTAACCTCTTTCAGTCCACTGTACATCAGACCTCAGACTGGGAGAGGAGGAAGCAACACATCCCAGTCATGCTACAGTGGTCATGTACTAACAAGGTGCATATTGATCAAAAAAAGAGAGCAGAATAATAAGCTTATTAGTCAGCTGCTTAACTGCTACTATTTAGTCACAGGCTGGGTATGGAAGTAGACCCATAAATGCTACTTAACTGTAGAAAAGAAAAATCAGGTTTCCCGCCCTGCTAAACAGAGCTGTGCTGTGTAGTAGAGCACTGTAAATGTCAGAACTGATTGGACAGAAATACAAATCCACTGGCAGGTAAAACAGCTCCCAAATATCCAATAAAATTCTGTATTTAGCTGTTTTCCTGGAGTTTAGCTTTAACCACCTTGCATCCAGGCCAATTCTGACATTTCTCTCCTACATGTAAAATTCATAATTTTTTTGCTAGAAAATTACATGGAAACCCCAAACATTATATATGTTTTTTTTAGCAAAGACCCTAGAGAATACAATGGCGGTCATTGCAACTTTTTATCTAGCACGGTATTTACACAGCAATTTTTCGAACGCGTTTTTTTCAGAAAAAAAACAGTTTCATGCTTTAAAAAAAAAAACGGTAAAGTTACCTCAATTTTTTTGCATAATGTGAAAGATGAAGTTACGCCGAGTAAATAGATACCCAACAAGTCACGCTTCAAAATTGCACATGCTTGTGAGTCAAGTGAGTCAAGAGTCAAGTGCCCCTTTCGCCTAGGGCAGAGAAGAAGCACTTTTACTTACAATATCTGATCTTTCACTACCCCTGCAGATGGCACTCTTCTGTAACCTGGCAGTAGATTGTCCCTTGTTCAGTGCAGGGCTTCGGGCAGGGACTGGGCTAGCAGTGCAGAACAGCGTAGGAACAGATAAGTAAATCTTCCTATCTGTGTCCCCTAGACCTAAACAAGCAACTAACTAGACATGTGCAATTTGTTTAGTTGCAAATAAATTTTTTAAGAAATTTGTTAATTCCGAAATTTCCAAATTTCCGAATTTTTCAATTTCTGAAATTTTAATTTCCAAATTTTCAAAAATTAAAAAATTCTGAATTTTTCGGAAATTGGAAATTTCGTAAATATCCAAAATTTTGAAAATTTTAAAATTCTAAATTTAAATTTGCAAATTTTTGAATTTCCTGAAATTTGGAAATTTGAAAATCTGAAAATAAGAATGAAAATCTCAAAATTCAAAAGAATGAAAATCTGAAAATTTGAAAACCAGAAAATCTGAAATAATAATAATAAATAATAATAACTAACTAATAATTATTAAATTATAGGTATTGGAATTTACTTTCAAATTTGTCTGGTAGTGAACGTAATTTATGAATTTATCCGACGTTAAGAATTATCTGAAATAACAAATGCCTTATCTAAATGAATGGAATGTAACAATCTAATAATAATAAATAACAATAATAATAATAAAACCTTTTTATTTTTATTATTTATTATTTGTTCCATTCCATATGTTTAGATGTGGCATTCATTATTTCAGATAATTTGTAATTTCAGATGAATTTGTATTCGTTATGTTTACAAACAGCCAAATTTGAAAGGAAATTCTAATACCTATAATTTAATAGTTAGTCATTATTTTGAATTTTACTGATTTTCTTTCTTTTTTTTCAGACTCACATTTTTTAATTTCCGAATTCTGAAAACTTGGAAATTTGGAAATTCGAATTTCCGAATAAAACAAACTTTTTTGTCAGTGCACATGTCTACAACTAACCTTTTCAATGCAAGGGATAATTTTAAAGTTTCTCGGGAATTGAACTTTTATATACTCTATTAATAGATATAAAAGGATCTTGCAGCTTAAAGTCAATCTGTCCATAAAAGTAAAAAAAAAAAGGAAAATATTGACCTTTACTGCTGCCTACACCATAATCTATGATGCATTAAAGAGAAGCAACCACCTGAAAATATTGATATTCATGGGTGTGTTGACTTTCTGGTTCCCTGCTGTGCTCAGTGATTTGATCTGCAAGCTTTTCTACATCAATTTATTATTATTTATTTCAGGTACTTATATAGCACCGTTAATTTACGCAGCACTTTACATATACATTGTACATTCACATCAGTCCCTACCCTGAAGGAGCTTACAATTCAAGGTCCCTAACTCACATTCATACATACACATACTAGGGTCAATTTAGACAGGATCTAATTAACCTACCAACATGTTTTTGGAGTGTGGGAGGAAACCAGAGTACCCAGATAAAACCCACTTAGGCACAGGGAGAACATGCAAACTCCAGGCAGATAGTGTCGTGGTTGGGATTTGAACCAGTGACCCTTTTTTGCTGCTAGGTGAAAGTGCTATCCACTACACCACTCTGGTATCAATCAAAAAGACACAAAAATAGAATTGTACTAAATAAATGTTTTCCTGTGTGCTAATGGGTTAATCGCCTCAAAATAATATGTGATGCTGCTATTTAACACAAACAAAATAAAAATGAAAGAATCTCCAATTTAAAACACTAATAGATAATTGACAATAGTGCAAAACATAAATCAGTGCATCTTTACATCAAAAAGCAAAGTTAAGAAATATATAATATTAAAGTGAGTCCATAAAGTGAAAAAAGTCTAAATGAAAAGTGATAAACATCCGTGTGAAGTACTATTAAAGGATGATTAATGCACCATACATCCACCACCAGAGTGCTTGATGTGATCCCCTTCAACTTATGGATTAAACACTCACCAGACCAATATGTCTGGCATTTTCACGAAAGGCAATATCGCTTTAATCAGTGGTATAATCTCTGTTTGGTAGGTTACTATTTCCCTCTTCTTATGCACACGGGTCTCGTCTCACCATGTGTCATCCCGAAAAAAGCAAAAGGGACCTCCAATCGTGCATTACTTCCAAAAACAATTAATTAAATTAAAAAACTTCCATTAAACTCACATTTTCAATTCTTGTATCTTGCATTAAAACATATAAGAGCCATCTAGTGGCACATTGCAGTTATCTCACCACAGCTACGCTGGTAAATCAACTGCTGTTAATGTCTCGCCACTCGTGAAGCCTGGCATAACTTGTCTCTTGGCCACCGAATAGCATGCCCTGGCATGTTTCACCACTTCCGACTTTGTCACAGGGGGACCTTAACACAGATGTTTATCACTTTTCATTTGGACTTTTTTCACTTTATGGGCTCACTTTATTATTATATATTTATTTTGCTTTTTGATGTAAAGGTGCACTGATTTACGTTTTGCGCTTTTGTGAATTATCTATTAGTATTTTGCACTGGAGATTTTTTTCATTTTTTCATTTACTTTCTACATCACTGCTGCATCCTGTAGTGATGTAGAGTTTGATAGAAAAAATGCAGCAAGCAGTGGGGGACCAGGCATCTGTCATTTTGTGGCGTATAGGGTTCTGAAGGTTCTTGTGGTAGTTTTCTTCAATACAGCAGATATCAGTGAGAGAAAAGAGTTTTTACAATTTTCTTTGCTGGTATAGTTTTTTGGAACATATATTTAGTCCCCTTAAAGTGGTTGTAATCCTCAATCATGAAATCTGAGCAAAGCACTCACAATATATCTGTAGAGTTTACTTATCTCTCTTCAAAGCTCAAGGTGTAATTTCTCTCTGGTGCTTCGTTCTTCTGTTATCAGCATTAGTCACTTGTGATAAGTTTTCTGACACAATATAAAATTTGTGTTGGGGAGGGAGCTCAGCGGGCAGCTTGTCTATTCACAACACAGTTCTTATGCTCTTTGGAGGGGAGTGTGTTTCTTTCCTCCAATCAGCTCTACACACTATGACTGCAGCTCTCCACCCCCTCCTCTGTGCTCCTGACAGATAGAGAAGGATTTTAACACTTTTTTGCCCTTTTAAAAGATAAACAAGTAAATTCTATGTAGGAGGATTTGTTTTATGTCTGTATATCATCTGAGGCTGTTCACTTCACTGGGTATTTATCTTGGGTATTTAATTTATCAATTTTTTCACCTCTACCATTTCTACTATTATTTATCTGCACAACAAGTCATATTTTGCAAAGCTATAAACAGATGTTTTTTTTTTTTTCTTAGCCATTGAATCACTTAGAGACTGGTCTATTATTCCTAGCGCAATTCCCCCTCTTAACCACTTAAGCCCTGGAAGAATTTACCCCCTTCCTGACCAGAGCGTTTTTTTGCGATTCGGCACTGCGTCGCTTTAACTGACAATTGCGTGGTCGTGCAACAGGGCTCCCAAACAAAATTGGCGTCCTTTTTTCCCACAAATAGAGCTTTCTTTTGGTAGTATTTTATCACCTCTGCGGTTTTCATTTTTTGCGTTATAAACAAAAAAAAAACGACAATTTTGAAAAAAATGATTTTGCTATAATAAATATCCCCCAAAAATATATAAAAAAAACGTTTTTTCCCTCAGTTTAGGCCGATACGTATTCTTCTACATGTTTTTGGTAAAAAAAATTGCAATAAGCGTTTATTGATTGTTTTGTGCAAAAGTTATAGCGTCTACAAAATAGGGGATAGTTTTATGGCATTTTTATTAATAATTTTTTTTTTTACTAGTAATGGCGGTGATCAGCGATTTTTATCGTTACTGCAACATTTTGGCGGGCACATCGGACAATTTTGACACATTTTTGGGACCATTGGCATTAATACAGCGATCAATGCTATAAAATTGCATTGATTACTGTAAAAATGTCACTGGCAGTGAAGGGGTTAAGGGGTTAACCACTAGGTGGCAGTGTAGGGGTTAAGTGTTCCTAGGGGTGTGTTTCTAACTGTATGGGGGCGTGGCTGTGTGTGACACCACACTGATCGCTGCTCCCGATGACAGGGAGCAGACGATCAGTGTGCTGTCACTAGTCAGAACGGGGAGATTCTGTTTACATCAGTATCTCCCCGTTCTTGAGCTTCGTGACACGATGACCCATGGTCACGGAGCTCTCAGCAAGCGCACGTGCGGCGGGAAATTCAAAGTAGCGTACGGGTACATTACTTTTCAGAGCCGTGCTATTCTGACATATATGTGCAGGAGTCGGTCGGGAACCGGTTAAAAAAAAAAAGCTGTCAATTTTGTTTCATTCTCTAAGATTTTAAAACCACATTTGGGTGAACTTGGGCTATAAAAATACATGATTCCATGCATAGGAATCCAAAGAAGACAGAAATGAAGAGTTTACCATGGATATCCATTGAATAGCTTTTTCCAGTTTCAGTAACCATCAGACTCTGATGTGATGACAAGAAGAAAAGCATTGCATTGTCAAGCAAACTACAGGTGAATCTATCCATTACCCTGTAATTTACTTACTTCTTTATCTACATCATCAGTGTACCAAACCTGCACGGATGCTACTGATGAGACAAAACTGGAATTCAAGTTAAATGTGCAAGTGGCTACCTAGTCAGTGCAAATAAACATTAAATTCATACAGAAACCATGAAATCAGGCCGACAGAAGTACAGTTAAATCACACTTCTTTAATAATAAAAGTAAAAAGAACAAACGTAGTCAAAACATAGCCAAAGTTCAGTAACCGGAATGGATAGTCAACCAATCCAGAAGTCAGGGATCAATGTAGTGGAACAGCAAGCAGGATCTGGAGCAAGCAATGTCAGCAAAGCAAGTCTTGAACAGGATCGCAGGAGATAGTTTCTGTGATGTTGACCAAGGTGAAGGCAGAGCTCCTCTGGACTGGACAGCTTAAGTAGGCAGGACTGATGAGCAGGATATCAAAAGCTGAGTAACTGTAGAGATATAGGAGCTGGCAATTAGCCGACAGCTGAGTGGCCAGCTCAGAGAAGGAAGGGCTGAGCCCAGCCCTGACAGTACCCCCTCCTCAATGGAGGGCCACCAGGCTTGAGGGGAAATGTCTATGGAAATCACAGAGGAGGACATGTACGTCCGAGGATGAGATCCAAGAGCGTTCCTCCGGACCATACCCTTTCCAATGCACCAGGTACTGTATGCGCCCACGGAACCTACGGGAGTCAACAATGGACTGTATTCCATACTCCTCATGGTTCTCAACCTGTACAGGGTGAGGATGTGGCACCGAGGTGGTAAAGCGGTTGCAGAACCAAAGGTTTTAATAAGGAGACATAAAATACATTCGAAATATGCATATTATAAGGAAGGGCTGAGCCCAGCCCTGACACATTTAGGTAGATTTTTAATAGTGGATAATAGTTATCAACAAATAAGAACAACATGTACTTAATTCGATAAAGAATAATGTACATGATGGTATTAGATCATCTTTATCAGCCACATATACATTGTTTGCATGTGAATGTAAGCAAAAATAAATACTACTGCTACTCCTCTGGATCAACTGTGGGTATAGAATGGGGTATATTGGATTGTACGATATTTTTTATTAAGTGTTTTTGCATAGCAAGATCACTTATTGTTATCTCACATATATATTATTCTTATTCTTATTATAGCCAAATTTACCACCCAAACTGTTTTTAGGCTACATATATATATATACTGAATATATACCGAAACGTGCGGATTGTTCCCGAATGGTGTGCTATTACTTTGTGGAACGTTTTGCCGAATGGTTCACAAAATATCGTAATTTTTGCGGTGAAATTTGTCCCATAGGAATGAATGGAGAAATGTTCAAAACTAGAGTGGGAGGTGACAAAAGCTCTGAGGGGAATTTAGCTCCTCCCACACAGCTCTGAGGAGAATTATAGGTAGTCCCACACAGCTCTGAGGGGAATTATAGGTAGTCCCACACAGCTGAGGGGGATTATAGGTAGTCCAGGGGGATTATAGGTAGTCCCACACAGATGAGGGGGATTATAGGTAGTCCCACACAGCTGAGGGGGATTATAGGTAGTCCAGGGGGATTATAGGTAGTCCCACACAGCTGAGGGGGATTATAGGTAGTCCCACACAGCTCTGAGGGGGATTATAGGTAGTCCCACACAGCTCTGAGGGGAAATTTAGGTAGCCCCACACAGCTCTGAGGGGGATTATAGGTAGTCCCACACAGCTCTGAGGGGAATTATAGGTAGCCCCACACAGCTATGAAGGGAATTATAGGTAGCCCCACAAAGCTCTGAGGGGAATTATAGGTAGCCCCATACAGCTATGAGGGGAATTATAGGTAGTCCCACACAGCATTTTTGAAAAAAAAAATTTTTTAGAAAAAAAAAATCATTTAAATAAAAATCATTTAAAAAATAATCATTTGAAAAAAAAAAATAAAGGTTAGTAACTCAAGCCACTCCACCCAGTTACTCCGCCCACTCCAGTAGGTGGAGGCAAGAACACGTCACACAATTTCCTCAGAAATTGTAGCTTTTCTAGTTTTTATTTATTATTTCTTTTTTTTATGGTTGAACTGGATGGACTTGAGTCTTTTTTCGGCCTAGCTAACTATGTAACTATGCTAGAGTTTGTTTAAGTATGTGCACTACTTCCCTCCTGCATGCAGTTACCTGTAAACATATTCCTCTGAAATCTTTGCTGTATGGGTTGCCCACCACTTCAAAGAGTCTTCGCAAAATCTTCAAACTGAGCACCAAAAAGGGAAAATGAAAGGGAAAAAACTCAAAGCATGTACCAGGCTCATTACTGTTAATTTACAATTTAAAAAAATATTCTTGTTTTTATTAAACAAAGAAAAGCAAATCTGGTGTAATATGAAAATCAGCTTAATGTAAACAAAATCGACAGCAATTTTAAAACCTAAACAGTTTTTAGTTTGTGAATAAGGTGTCTCATCCCAATGGAAGCTTTGCAGACTTTGCACAGAGCAGCAAATTAAACACACATTTTCCCTCTTCTGTTGCATTTCACCAGAGCATTTTACATTTGACTGACAGCCCCATCTCACAGGATATTTATCCTGTGAAACTATGTGAATATTGGCAAAATCAAATGTTACTAGGCTATTTTCTCTCCAGGTCAAATGTTCTTCATTTGTACTGAATACAGTGCATCAGGAAAAAATACATAATGGCCACTATATTGGAATTTTTTAAAAGGATGGTGCCACATCCCCATAAGGATATCAAACAAAAAGAGGTGTACTAAAAATTTGACTTTTGAGGCACATCTAAAAAAACTATTTATTTATTTTAATATCAATATTCATAAAAACATTTTCCATATTATTCCACAAAATATCATAAAGCATTCAAACATAGTACAAATATTAAAATAGCATTGTGATAAAGCAATACATTATGTCATGAAAGATTCCTTGTGGACCGATGCGTGTCATGGATATAATCCACTTCTCCAGGAGCCGTCAAAATGCTTATTCACAAAGTAATCAAAACAGAAACAATAAAAATTGCTAAAATAATTCATCATCCGCTGTAATTTTATTAGGATGACCCCTATGAGTATGTGATGAGCAGGGGAAAGGCCACAGACTGGAACCAATTGGGAGCCCATCAGTAGCCAAGCCTAGCCCCATTATACTCCCTACATGGATATTATCTCCCACTGTGAATTGTCACTAGGGTCCCCTACAGTGAGCAAAGTTAAGCAAAACAAAAAAGCAATGAGGTAATTGTACCCTAATAAAACCCAATATATGTCCTTCCAAGAACACCAAACACGGAATAGCTGTTCAGAATACCCAAGGAGGATACCAATAAGAATACTACAAATGATAAAAAGAGTGATAATATAGTTCATCACATATATACATACTGTAGTGTTTTAAAGTTCAGACATTCCCGCCATAATTTACCTTAAATTAACAGCACAGATGAGGACTGGAAAAAAATGTTCAGCTGCCTACTGGCGAGATGGTAAATTCAAGGGAACACTGCGCTGCCCAAAACTAAACGACAGCAGCTGACACAACAATTGGATACATTTGTTTTCAAAGTAAATGGGTGTATAAAGTGTAGCGCTAAAAGTGGCTAAAATAATAACGTAACTAAACAAATGTAAGAGTCACCATATGTGTAAATGACACACTATATAGTGACAGGTACTGGCAACAAATCTTATATTGGAAAAGTGTCAGAAGGAATAAACAGTGAAAAAGTGACTAATGAAATACCATTGGCATCATTCATATATGAATATAGCATAAACACATGGTAAACTGTCCCAAGACTGATTTAAACCTTGAGGTAGTGAGCTACAAAAATATGTAACAAAAATGAAAGTGAACAAGTCCATTTAAAAATCATGCAAAAAGTCCCAAGTGATTGATCTGAAGTGGATGTACTCTTCAGGCAAACAGAAAAGCAAACTATCTTGCAATCATCAATGTGACAAGACCACCACCAGTGAAGATATGAGCTTACCAGATAGCTCAGACCCAAAATAACGTACGTTCTATGAGTCAATAGTCCCAAAACTTTTGAAGAAAAGTCTGTCTCCGCCCAGGTAAGTATAGTATAGTATCAGGATTCAACCGGTATGTAGGAAAGGATAGAGAAGACCATATAGTGTAATGCCATATGATAAAAGAAAATTTATTAAAAGGTAGTACACTTACATTTAGAAAAGTGTTTCAAGCGCTTGTATATAATAAAGGCGGCGGCAGTGGATTCCTCCCGACGCGTTTCGTGTCAATACACTTCATCTGGGGTGTCTCTCCACCGCAGCCTTACTCACTTTTATAGAAAAGATGACCCCTCTCTTGAGAATCCAGCCCATAGTGTCACCGTTTGCATGTAAATGTTATTCTGGGTTGAGCCAAAATGGCCTCTATATGGAGGCGTGGTATGCGTTCCACAGGCCGATCAACTTCCGGTTTGTGTAAAATAGATGGCCGGATGCCGAGCCTCAGTATGAAAACAAGGCTTGCGTTCCACAGCCTGTTTTAAATGTAGTAGGCAGAGCTGATGTGTATACAGAGAACACTCAGCATCTGCTGGGCAGTTCTTATGTAATTAGCCAGCCCAAACCAGCAAACTGCAACCAATAAAATGACATCTTGCCCTCTGGGTTGTTGTCATTTAATTTTTGAAACAAGCCCTTTTTTGACTTTACCTGAGCTTGCGGTCTATTTTTAATGGTTGTAGTCTTCAACTAATACATATAAATAAACTAAGCTTATTTTTCCTATCCATTCCATCTGCTGCCAACATGAGATTGCAATATGGACAATGTTTTGTTAACACCTCCAATTTGAATCCATATAGCCCATCTTTATTGGTTGCAGGCATCCGGCCGTCTATGCATTTTTAAATGGACTTCTTCACTTTAATTTTTGTTACATATTTTTGTAGCTCACTACCTCAAGGTTTAAATCAGTCTTGGGACAGTTTACCATGTGTTTATTCTATATTCATATATGAGTGATGCCAATGGTACTTCATTAGTCACTTTTTCACTGTTTATTCCTTCTGACACTTTTTCAATATAAGATTTGTTGCCAGTACCTGTCACTATATAGTGTGTCATTTACACATATGGTGACTCTTACATTTGTTTAGTTACGTTATTATTTTAGCCCCTTTCACCGCCTACTGGTGAGAACCTGGTTATGCAGCATTTTTTATGCAGCATTTTGTGAATTGTGACACAATCAGTATTGTATATCTACTCACGTGTGGTTGTGTTAACTATTACGTGGATAAAACCAAACATCATTTCTGGAGACGTATTAAAGAACATGTCACCATGCTTTTAAATCAAGAACGCCTTCTCTGCTGCTATCCATAGACACAGAGAAGGCATTCGATAGAGTCCACTGGACTTACATGGAACTGGTTCTAGCCAAATTTGGGTTTAATGGCTCTATACTAGCAGCCATAATGGCACTGTACTCATGTCC
The DNA here is from genome assembly GCA_028564925.1 of Lithobates sylvaticus. Taxonomy (NCBI): domain Eukaryota; kingdom Metazoa; phylum Chordata; class Amphibia; order Anura; family Ranidae; genus Lithobates; species Lithobates sylvaticus. The sequence goes on along the minus strand of CM053030.1, from coordinate 131,707,992 downwards.
TTCAGCCCAGGTGCATACTTCAGGGTTTTTATCCAAAAAAATATGAACACTGCACTGGGTGACACAGTAACAGGGGTTGAAGGGGTTAACTGGGGGGGGGGGTGACAAGTGTAACTACATGTACTTGTGTCAGTGTAGTGTTGGTGCACTTACTCTGAGATGTCTTCTCTCTGGAATGAAAAGGATTCCACGAGGAGAGATGACATCACTTCCCCTGTCTGTGTTTACGGTTACACAGGCAGGAAAGGATTTCATTCATCCGGACCGATCAGCAGGTCCAGGCCAGAAATCATTGGCCTGGGGACTGATCAGTTCTGAAGTGAACCCGACTGTTGTGGCCGCCTAGGGGGCGCGCATGCGCGCCCGACGTATAGCTACGCCACTTCACCCAGCCGGGCCAACCTGCTGCACTATAACTGTGGCGGCTGGTCCGGAACTGGTTAATGTTGCTGTAGGCATCTTGGCAGCCTCCCTGACCAGTTTTCTTCTCATCTTTTCATCAATTTTGGAGGGACGTCCAGTTCTTGGTAATGTCACTGTTGTGCCATATTTTCTCCACTTGATGATATCTGTCTTCCCTGTGTCCCATGGTATATCTAATGCCTTGGAAATTCTTTTGTACCCTTCTCCTGACTGATGCCTTTTAACAATGAGATCCCTCTGATGCTCTCTGTGGACCATGGCTTATGCTGTAGGATGTGACTAAGAAAATGTCAGGAAAGAACAGCTGAACATTATTTGAGGTTTATTTAGAGGCACTTTAAATGATGGCAGGTGTTTACCATCTCCTATTTAACATGAGCTTGAATGTGATTGCTTACATATTGCTGTGATGTAGGCAACACTGGCAACACTTTCTATCTTTTCTACTTCCACAAATCCACAATTTTGAATACATTTTACATAATAAATAATATACAAAATGATTAGTAAAACAAGCAAAAAAAACAAACAAACTACAAAGTGATCCATATACAACATATGGTTTTTAAATTAAGGGATGATGGCGCTGTTCAGGGTAGATGTAGAGAGGGTAGAATAAAATATGCGTATAAATGATAAAAGTGAATATGCGTATGGCTGGTAGATGAATAAATGTAAAGAATATATATATATATATATATATATATATATATATATATATATAAAAGGGATGGTCGGTCTGTTCCACTATAACACCAGTGAAAATAAATAAAGTATATAAGTGACTATGTGCAATACCTTACAGACACAATATTTGATTAAATGGGTAAGTATGTGTAAACAAATTCACAAAACAAACAAAGCATAAGTGTAAGAAGCCATCAATCCAAAAGGTGACTCAGTGCAATAAAAATATGTGTATATATAAACAAGTAATAAAAAATATATAGTATAATATATATATATATATATATATGGGAAAGATATATAAATCTAATGACAGTATTGTAACAGTGCACACTTCAATATATTCTTATAAAAATAAAAAATAGGTAAAAAAGGGAGAAATGTTTAAAAAAAATATATATATGGACAAATGTCACAAGTGAAAAATAATAATAATGAATAATTGTCCCAAGTGAAAAAATACAGTGGTCAGATATGGTGAAATCCTGTGCTGTCTTGTAGCTCTTAACAACTCTTGTACAAACAGAAGATCCAGGTAGGTGAACAGATAACTGGTACACAGTGACTTTTCATGTGCTCCCCTCCATCCGCCGAGTGCCCCCTAATGTAAATACACTCACCAGAGTGCCTAACCCCTGCAGGGGTAATAGGCATATAAACTCCAGGATATGCAATGGGAATCCTTCTCTGTGGTGTCGGTCTCCTCGGATAAGCCTCCTCTCCGGGGGTACCAAGCCTCTTCCACTTTCCAGGAATGGGGGGTAAAACACCGATAATGTCCGTGTATAGAGAAAATATATAACACTGATAGTGTGATATTGCTTAATCAGTGATAAATTTTATTCCAAAAAATTGCAGGACAGGAAAAAATGTGGCCATATAGGCTGGTAGAACATGCAATAGATAAACAAATGTACAAATAATATTAAAAGCAGAGCGCGCAGCTGGAGGGCAGAGCGATGACGGCACCGCAAAGCCCCGGTTCAAGCGTGTGTTCCACTTGCGGGAGCTCCGAAACCGGAAGCCGCAAAATCGGAAGTGACATGTTGCGTACCAAGGGTATCGCCTGACGTACGTTTCGTCAATAGGACGTCGTCGGAGGCGATGGCCATATACAACATATATTATATAGAGTTAAACAACACATCAATTTTTCAATAATAAAATCGAAGATGCACAAAGAAAATAATCATAAATCCTGAATATATCCAATCATTATTAATATATAAGCTTCAGTAGACATGGTTTCAGGACATTGCTTTGATAAGGAACCATATAATACTTATGAAAAGCCTCTGCCTAAAATAAAGGCATCACTTCATCATCTGTAAACACATGCATAGCATGAAAAATATCTGTACAGAACTGAGTGTACAATTATTGCATGACATACAAGTTCATCATACAAATACAGTGACGCAGCAAACATTGGTTGCATTGTTCAACCACAAACACATATCTAGCCCATTATATATAACCTAAAGTAAGCTTAAGCATATGATGATGATGAAGTATATACACTAGTTACCTTCAGTGAAAACCACATATTCAAATTATCTTTATATGAAAAGCTGAAATTACATGGAATGTAACTTTTCCTGTATAAGTAAGTGTATATCTAAACACAAACATACAAATGTGATACACAGCTTGATGGATATGGTGGCTAAATTAGTTTTCTATTTTAGTTTTTTTCCTTAAAGTGTAAGTGTAAGGTAAACTACCACCACACACCCTCCTCACCCTCAAGTCCCCGCTGTACTTACCTCAGTGGGTAATGAGCTGTCAGTGCCCAAGCAGCCAGTGCAGTGATTTGCGGATTTGAAAACCCCTCTCTTCTCCCTCTTTATACTATAGTACTTTGGGGATGGATCAGGGTGATTATGATTGGTCAGCACCAGCACAGAGTATCTCTCTAATCTGTCCCCAAAAGCACTGCAGAAAGAAGTTGGAGAAAAGTGAGGATTGTAAACCCCTGGACTGCTGCACTAGCTAGTCTTGTATGCTAAGCAAAATGTACTTCTTTTAAGATCATAGGGTGAGAGGCCAATGGGTAAAATCTGGGGGTACATCATATCTGACCCATTGAAGCCAAGTATTTTTTAAATCTGATCCTGTTATCTGAGCTTCTTCACAGAATAAATATGGTATATAGGATTTGTTTGTATTGGTATATGGAAATTTTGGCGCATATTTAATAATGCTCCTAGTGGATTTTACCTTAAAGCTTTGTCTATCTTGTGCAGATTATTTGATGAACCATGTTTCATATTCTGCTTATTCTGGGACATTTCCACCATAACTGTAAAAAGGTCCCAGTTTCATTACAACTTTTGAAGCAGGTGGAAAGGAATAAAGGCAGGTATTCTGTCTGGTATCAAGTACCACCTTAGTAATATCTTGTAATTGGTCTCAACTGCAGAAATGTTTTGATTTGATTAAAAATTAATTCAATGTATATGCCACATCCCTAAATTTGGTGTATCAAAACTATGGGGGTTATCTACTAAAGGCAAACCACTTTGCACTGCAAGTGCAATTGGAAGGGCAGTTGCTGTAGATCTGAGGAGGACATGCAAGGAAAATAAAAAACAGCATTTTTGCTTGTACATGATTGGATGATAAAATCAGCAGAGCTTCCCCTCTTTTCAGATCTTCCCTTCAGATCTAAAGCGACTGCACTTCCAAGTGCACTTGTAGTGCAAAGTGGATTTGCCTTTAGTAAATTAACCCCTATGTCTATAGTAAAAAATTGGGACTTTTGAGGTACAAGGTTTTCGTAAGATTTCATAACATTTTATTTAATTTCTTTTAAAATTCAACATCTAATAGTAAAAAAAAAGCAATTATAAAACAGTCATTTCCAACCACTGCAGTGTTTTATATAGCAAGTCTTTCCGCTCAACGTGTTTCATGGACATGGTCCTCTTCATCAGGAGATAGCAGACTTGAATTGCTTGCATCTAAATAGAGTGACAAAATTGATCTTAAATAGTGATATCAACACTTCAACACATTTCATAGATTATGCCATAACTTCTCCCCACCAAGGACTGCAACGTGTACCCAGTTATTCCTCACAGTTCAACTATATATGGCACAAGGGTCCCAAGAACTGTGAGGAATAACTGGGTAAACGTTGCAGTCCTTGGTGGGGAGAAGTTATAGCATAATTTATGAAATGTGTTATATTGATATGACTATTTAAGATCAATTTTGTCACTCTATTTAGATGGCAGCAATTCAAGTCTGCTAACTCCTGACGAAGAGGACCATGTCCATGTCCATGTCCATGAAATGTCCATGTCAATGAAACGCGTTGAGCTGAAAGACTTGCTATATAAAACACTGCATTAGTTGGAAATAACAGTTTTATAATTGTTTTTTACTATTAGATGATGAATTTTAAAAGAAATGAAATAAAATGTTAAAAAATCTTACCAAAACGTTGTGCCTCAAAAGTCCCACATTTTTACTATAGACATAGTTTCAATATGCATAGATATTTTTTGGCAGGACTTCATGCCATTCATTGCCAACATGTGATTTTCACATGTTTTTTTCACAAGAAAATAGGGAAGACATTAAGTTATCTATAATTTTAATGAAAATTGGAGATGGGCCGAACGACCCCCTGTTCAGTTCCCGCCAGAACTTTAGTACATCCCAAAAGATCAGACACGAACAACAAACCCTATTGAAGTCTATAGGCCCTAATAGGAAAAATCAAAAGTCCCCATTTTAAAGGCTTATATGCAAGTTATTGGCCATAAAAAGGGAATGGGGACCTGGGTACTTCCCTGGGGGACATGTACCAATGCATATACATTTTCTAATAAAGATAATTTTTAAAGGAGCAGTGATTTTAATGATGCCTAAAGTGAAACAATAAAAATGAAAAATTCCTTTAAAGGTAGTGCCTGGGGAGTCTCCTTAGTCTGCCTATGAAGTAGGGATGAGCCCAATATTCGAGTTGAACGTAATGGGTGTTCGCCTGTTCGCCGAACAGCAAACAATATGCCCCAGGGGACATGCATCAATGCAAATTTTTTTTTAAAAACGGCAGTTTTTTTTCCGAGCAGTGCTTTTTTTAATGCTTAAAGTGAAACAATAAAAATGAAATATTCCTTTAAATATCATGCCTGGGGGGTGTCCGTAGTATGCCTATAAAGTGGCACATTTTCCCATGTTTAGAACAGTACCACGGCAAAATTACATTTGTAAAGGAAAAATTGTCATTTAAAACTGATCGCGGCTGTAATGAATTGTCGGGTCTCGGCAATATAGATAAAACTCATTTAAAAAAAGAGCATGGGTTTCCCCCCCCCCCCCCAGTCTATTACCAGGCCATTTGGGTCTGGTATGAATATTAAGCGGAACTCCAAACCAAAATATAAAAAAAAAAAAAAAATGTGTGGGGGTCCCCCTAAAATCCATACCAGGCCCTTCAGGTCTGATATGTAAATCAAGGGGAACCCTGCGCCAAATTTAAAAAGAAATGGTGTAGGGGTCCCCCCAAAATCCATAGCAGACCCTTATCTGAGCACGCAACCTGGCAGGCCCCAGGAAAAGAGGGGGGGACGAGAGAGCGCACCCTTCCTGAACCGTACCAGGCCACATGCCCTCAACATGGGGAGGGTGCTACAGGAAGGGGGGGTGCTCTCTAGTCCCCCCTCTTTTCCTGCGGCCTGTCAAGTTGCATGCTCGAATAAGGGTCTGGTACGGATTATGGAGGGGACCCCTACACCATTTTTTTAAAATTTGGCGCAGAGTTCTCCTTAATTTCCATATCAGACCTGAAGGGCCTGGTATGGATTTTAGGGGGACCCCCACGCAATTTTTAAAAAATGTTTTGGTTTGGTGCTCCCCTTAATATTCATACCAGACCCAAAGGGCCTGGTAGTGGACTGGGGGGGAACCCATGCTTTTTTTTTCAATGAGTTTTATCCCTCTGCGGCCCCCCAGTATGCTCTCCACCTCCCCCCATGCTCTCTGCCACCCCCCCAGTCCTCTCCACCCCCTCATGCTCTCTGCTGCCCCACCAGTACTGTCCACCTCCCCCATGCTCTCTGCCGCCCCTCTGTGCTCTCCACCTCCCCCATGCTCTCTGTCGCCCCCCTAGTGCTGTTCACCTCCCCCCATGCACTCTCCACCTCCCCCCATGCACTCTCCACCTCCCCCCACCTCCCCCCATGCTCTCTTCCACCCCCAGTGCTCTCCACCTCCCCCATACTCTCTGCCACCCCCCTGTGCGCTACACCTTCCCCATGCTCTCTGCCGCTGTTCTGTCAAAAAATAGTCCGGCTATCAAATAGTGTCCGGGGCGTACTGCGCAGGCGCAGCGATTGCGCAGTACGGAGGACAAAGCGATTTGGAAAATCTTGGAAGATGAACGCCATCTGCACCGTGAGTCGAGGTGCAAGCCCCACCATCCAAGTGGACATAGGGCTACACAAAGTTAGAGGGCCCCTCGCGGCTCACTTCGTTTGCCACGCTTCGCTCGCCACGCTTCGCACGCCACGCTTCGCTCGCCACGCTTCGCTCGCCACGCTTCGCTCGCCACGCTTCGCTCGCCACGCTTCGGGCACGGCCTCGCTGCGCTCGGTTCTTTTTTTTCTAACTCTATGTCCACTTGGATGGTGGGGCTTGAACCTGGACTCACGGCGCAGGCGCTGTTCATCTTCGGCTATTTTCGGAATCTGCTTGTCCTGTGTACTGCGCATGCGCAGTACACAGCGGGCAGTATCCGATAGGGGACACAATCCGACAGGACACTGCCCCTCTGTGCTGTCCACCTCCCCCCATGCTCACTGCAGGCCCCCAGGGCTGTCCACAGCCCCCTTGCTCTCTGCCGCCCCCCAGTGCTGTACACCTCCCCCATGCTCTCTGCTGCCCCCAGTACGGTCCACCTCCCCCCATGCTCTCTGCCGCCCCTCTGTGATCTTCACCTCACCCCATGCCCTCTGCCGCCTCCCAGTGCTCCCCGCCTCCCCCATGCTCTCTGCTGCCCCCCCAGTGCTTTCCGCCTCCCCCATACTCTCTGCCGCTCCCCCCTGTGCTCTCCACCTCCCCCCATGCTCTCCACCTCCCCCCATGCTCTCTGCTGCCCCCCCTGTCCACCCCCCCATGCTCTCTGCCGCCCCCTGTGCTCTCCACCTCCCCCCATGCTCTCTGTTGCCCCCTCAGTGCTGTTCACCTCCCCCCATGCACTCTCCACCTCCCCCCACCTCCCCCATCCTCTCTGCCACCCCCCTGTGCTCTCCACCCCCCAATGCTCTCTGCCGCTGTTCTGTCAAAAATAGTCCGGCTATCAAATAGTGTCCGGGGCGTACTGCGCAGGCGCAGCACTTGCGCAGTACGGAGAACAAAGCGATTAGGAAAATCTCGGAAGATGAACGGCGCCTGCACCGTGAGTCGAGGTGCAAGCCCCACCATCCAAGTGGATATAGGGCTACACAAAGTTAGAGGGCCCCTCGCTGGCCCGCTTCGCTCGCCATGCCTCGCTCGCCATGCTTCGCTCGCCACACTTCGGGCACAGCCTCGCTGCGCTTGGCTCTTTTTTATTCAAGGTGCTTTCCACCTCCCCCATACTCTCTGCCGCCCCCCCCCCCACCTCCGTGCTCTCCACCTCCCCCCATGCTCTCTGCTACCCCTGTGCTCTCCATCTCCCCCCATGCTCTCTGCCACCCCCGTGCTCTCCACATCACCCCATGCTCTCTGCTGCCCCCCTGTGCTCTCCACATCCCCCATGTTCTCTGCTACCCCCCATGCTCTCTACTGCCCCACTGTGCTCTCCACCTCCCCCCATGCTCTCCGCCACCCTCCCTGTGCTCTCTGCCTCCCCCTTGCTCTCCGCTGTCCCCATGCTCTGCCCTTCCCCATGCTTTTCACCTGCCCCCATGCTCTCAGCCCCTTTCCCTGTGCTCTCCACCTCACTCCATGCTCTCCGCCACCCTCCCTGTGCTCTCCGCCTCCCCCCAAGCTCTCCGCCGCCCTCCTGTGCTCTCCACCTCCCCCCAAGCTCTCCGTTGCCCTCCCTGTGCTCTCCACCTCCCCCATGCTCTCTGCCGCCTTCCCTGTGCTCTCCACCTCCCCCAAGCTCTCCGCTGCCCTCCCTGTGCTATTCACCTCCCCTCATGCTCTCCGCCGCCCTCCCTGTGCTCTTCACCTCCCCCCATGCCCTCCACTGCCCCCCATGTGCTCTCTTCTTCCTCCCTGTGTTCTATGCCTCTCCCCTGTGTTCTTGCCCCACCCCATGTTCTCAAGATTCTTCTGTGTGCTCTCCACCCACCCTGCTCTTTCCTGGTCCCACCCTCCCCCCCCCCCCCCAACATCTATGCTGGGTTCCTCCCTCCACTCTCAGGGGATCTGTCAGGGTGGAGAGTATTTATTTATTTAGTGTTATGATGTTTTACCATCACTAACAGCCCAAACAAAATTTTTTTGCAACTGTTTGTACATTTTTTGCCAGGTAACATGCTGTGCTCTGTATGTATATTGCTGTACAATTATGGCATTTTAGCTCTGCTGACATTTCAAAAACAGACCTCAACTGGTGCACAATTGAAAAGTTACATTTACATTTACATTTTTGACAAGTAACATCCTATTGGTTGAGGTATGCTGGCATTAATAATACTTAAAACCTAACAACTGTTTCCACATTTTTGCATATTTTTGGCTGGGCAACTTATATATTGGTCATAAATGTTTACATTTTATTATGATGCTTTGTCATTAAAAATGGACAACACTTTATGTTTCCATACTGTTCTCCTCAGTTTACAATTTATTTTTGCTTTCATGCAAGCTAAAGCATGCTCTTTGACTCAATCTTTAGAACCCACTAGAGTACACTGGCACAGCCAGAATTATTTATGATATATAGGGTTGAGCGAACCCGAACTGTAAAGTTTGGGTCCGTACCGGACTTTTGGGTGTCCGGGTCCCGGACCCTAACCCAAACAATTGACTGTATGTTCGGGTTCGGGTCCGGCGTTCAGCGATGTATTGGCGCCTTTTTAAAAGCTGCAGGGCAGCCAATCCACGTTAGTTTCACTAGTGTGCCCTTAGAAGCCATCACAGCCATGTCTACTAATGGCATGGCTGTGATTGGCCAGTGCAGCATGTGACCCAGCCTCTATATAAGGTACAGGCACACAGCACAGAGCGTCACTCTGCTTTAGACAGGTTCCTGGCTGCTGTTGAGAGAGAATTTCATGATAGGAGTCAGTCTGATAGGAGTCAGTCCACATTCCTGAAATATCTTCTAATTAGTAATAGTCCGCGAGCGATCTACATAGCTAGAGAGTGTCTTTTTGAGGGAGAGAGAATTATCTAGATTCCTAAATCAATGCTACCCTGGCTGGGTTGCAGTGCACATTCTTTTTCCAGTGCCATGAGGCCAGTGCCAGACAAAATATAACTTTTATCTGCAAGCTCAGTGCACCAGCACTGCATATGTTACTGAGAGGTACACCCTGTACATAATATGGGTTTTTTCTGCTATTGCAAGAACATTGCAAAAAAATACAATTTTGAAGTGTTTTCTGTATGTGTGCAGGAGTCTGACATATTCAATCGATCTATATTTCTTCTATTGTGCTATCCCAAAAAAAAATTGGACTGAACATTTTTTTTCCATAGCATTTTCTGCAGTTTTGAAGTTTTTGAGATACACACTTTACATACTGTGGGTGTATTCTGCTATTGCAAAACATTGCAAAAAATTAAATTTTGCAGTGTTTTCTGCATGTGTGCAGGAGTCTGACATATTCAATTGATCTATATTTCTTCTATTGTGCTATCCCGAAAAAAAATTGGAGTGAATTTTTTTTTTCCATAGCATTTTCTGCAGTTTCTCAGTTTTTGAGATACATGCTTTACATACTGTGGGTGTATTCTGCTATTGCAAAAACAAAAAAAATCAATTTTTGCAGTGTTTTCTGCATGTGTGCAGGAGTCTGACATATTCAATCGATCTATATTTCTTCTATTGTGCTATCCCAAAAAAAAAAATTTTCCATAGCATTTTCTGCAGTTTTGCAGTTTTTGAGATACACACTTTACATACTGTGGGTGTATTCTGCTATTGCATAAACATTGCAAAAAAATACAATTTTGCAGTGTTTTCTGCATGTGTGCAGAAGTCTGACATATTCACTCGATCTATATTTCTTCTATTTTGCTATCAGAAAAAAAAAATTGGAGTGAATTTTTTTTTTTTCCGTAGCATTTTCTGCAGTTTTGCAGTTTTTGAGATACATGCTTTACATACTGTGGGTGTATTTTGCTATTGCAAAAACAACCATTTAGGGCAAGATCATACATTTTGAAAATATGAGGAGATCGTCAAAAAAGGGACGTGGCCCCGGTCGTGGTGCTGCTGGTCGAGCTCCTGTAGCAGGGAGAGGACGTGGTCGATCTGTGTCAGCTACACGCACAAGTGAAACACCTTCCTCAGGTGCGAGTAGGCGACAGAGCCTGCATCGGTATTTCGGTGCGCCTAATGAGGCTGTACAAATGTTGAGGCCAGGACAAGTACAGGCGATAGTACCTGATGAAAGTTCAGAGTTGGCACCTGCAGCCGATGTCCATCAGTCTTTCACCTCACCCCCTTGCAAATCAGCCAATCAGTCTGAGCCCCAAATCATGCAGCAGTCTCTTCTGCTTTTTGATGACTCTGTTAGCAGGGTTTTCCAGGGCCATCCACCTAGCCCTGCCCCAGAAGTGGAAGAGATTGTGTGCACCGATGCCCAACCACTTATGTTTCATGATCAGTACATGGGAGAACCATCGCAGCACATCTCGGATGATGACGAAACACAGGTGCCAACTGCTGCTGCTTTCGCCATTGTGCAGACCGACAAGGAGGGCAGGGGTGAAGACTGGGTGGAAGATGATGTGAAGGACGATGAGGTCCTTGACCCCACATGGAATCAACATCATGCAGGTGACCAGTGTAGTTCGGAGGAAGAGGCGGTGGTCGCACAGAGCCACCAGCACAGCAGAAGAGGGAGCAGGGTGCAAAAGCGGAGCATCCGTCCCCTAGACAGTACGTCTGCTACTGCCCAATGCAGCAAGGGACCGAGCACACCAAAGCCAGGTCCAAGGAGTTCCCTAGTGTGGCAGTTCTTCAGACAATGTGCTGATGACAAGACACAAGTGGTTTGCACGCTGTGCAATCAGAGCCTGAAGCGAGGCATAAACGTTCTCAACCTGAGCACAACCTGCATGACCAGGCATCTAAGTGCAAAGCACGAGATGCAGTGGAGTAGACACCTCAAAAAACAAGAAAGGTCTCTGGCTCCTCCTGCTTCCTCTTCTGCTGCAGTCTCTGCCTCTTCATCCACCTCTGTAGTGACAGTGGCACCTGCCAACCTGGAAACAGAGGATCTGCCAGCAACACTACCACCTGGGTCACCAACCATCTCCACAATGTCCCATGGAAGCGTTCAGCTCTCTATTTCCCAAACACTGGAGCGGAAGAGGAAGGACCCCCCTAGCCACCCGCAATCCCTGGCCCTGAATGCCAGCATTTCAAAATTCCTCGGATTTGAAATGCTGTCATTCCGTCTGGTGGAGACGCAGAGTTTTAAAAGGCTGATGTCATTGGCTGTCCCACAGTACGTTGTGCCCAGCCGCCACTACTTTTCCAGGCGAGCTATCCCTTCCCTGCACAACCAAGTGGGGGACAAAATCAGGTGTGCACTGCGCAACGCCATCTGTGGCAAGGTCCACCTAACTACGGATGCGTGGACCAGTAAGCACGGTCAGGGACGTTATATCTCCGTAACAGCACACTGGGTAAATGTAGTGGCGGCTGGGCCTGAGGCGGATAGCAGTTTGGCGCATGTCCTTCCACCACCGAGGATTGCAGGGTGCTTCAGTTTGCCTCCTGTTGCTAACTCCTCCTACTCCGCCTCCTCATTCGGTCAGCGTAACACCTTCACCACCAACTTCAGCACAGCCAGGGCTAAATGACAGCAGGCAGTTTTAAAACTTTCCTGTTTGGGGGAAAAACCCCACACCGCGCAGGAGTTGTGGAGGGACATTGAACAACAGACCGATGAGTGGTTGGTGGCAGTGAGCCTCAAGCCCGGCCTGGTGGTGTGCGATAATAGGCAAAATCTCGTAGCAGCTCTGGGCCTAGCCGGTTTGACGCACATCCCTTGCCTGGCGCATGTGCTGAACTTGGTGGTCCAGAGGCTCCTAAGAATTACCCTGATATGCCAGAGCTGCTGCAGAAAGTGCGGGCCGTCTGTGCGCACTTTCAGCATTCTCACCCTGCTGCTGCTCGCCTGTCAGCGCTGCAGCGTAACTTCGGCCTTCCCGCTCACTGTCTCATATGTGACGTCCCCACAAGGTGGAACTCTACCTTGCACATGCTGGCCAGACTGTGCGAGCAGCAGCAGGCTATAGTGAAGTTTCAGCTGCAGCACGCATGCGTGAGTCGCTCTGTGGAACAGCACCACTTCACCACCAATAATTGGGCCTCCATGCGAGACCTGTGTGCCTTGTTGCGCTGTTTCGAGTACTTCACCAACTTGGCCAGTGCCGATGACGCCGTTCTCAGCGTTACTATCAGAGTTCTATGCCTACTTGAAAAAACGCTTCAGGTGATGATGGAAGAGGATGTGGCACAGGAGGAGGAGGAGGAGGAAGAGGGATCATTTCCAAGGCTTTCAGGGCAGTCATTCACAAGTGGCTACGAGGGTGGGTTCCTGCACCAACAAGCGCCAGGTACACAATTGTCAGGCAGCAAGGGCACAGTTCTGGAGGATGACAAGGTGGAGGATGAGGAGGAGATGGAGAAGGAGGAACGATGTTCACAGCAGGGTGGCACCCAGACCAGCTCAATGTCCATCATGATCAAATACATGCTGCAGTGTCTCCGCAACGATCGTTGAGTTTTCCACATTTTAACTGGTGCTGATAACTGGGTGGCCACCCTGCTGGATCCCCATTACAAGGACAACGTGCCGTCCCTAATTACCTCACTGGAGCGTGATCGTAAGATGCGGGAGTACCAGCGCACGCTGGTAGACGCGCTGCTGGTGGCATTCCCTCTTGACAGCAGGGGTACGGTGGAAGCACAAGGCAGAGAAGGACGAAGAGGTCGCCAACGCAGCCGGGCACTGCCAGCACCTCGGAAGGCAGGGTTAGCATGGCCGAAATGTGGAAAAGCTTTGTCAGCACGCCACAACAACCAGCACCACCAGCTGAGATGGAAAGTCTTTACAGGAGGCAGCATTTCACCAACATGGTGGAGCAGTATGTGTGCACACACCTACATGTACTAAATGACGGGTCTGCCCCCTTCAACTTCTGGGTCTCCAAATTTGGCACATGGCCTGAGCTTGCCCTACGCCTTGGAGGTGCTGGCCTGCCCTGCAGCCAGTGTATTATCTGAACGTGTATTTAGCACGGCAGGGGGGCATTATCACAGACAAGCGCAGCCGCCTGTCCAGAGCCAATGTGGACAAGCTCACGTTCATTAAAATGAACCAGGCATGGATCCCACAGGACTTGTTCGTACCTTGTGCAGAATGGACACGTATATCGGTGTTCTGACAAAAACTGTCTGGCCATCGGATAGTGTCCGGTAACTTACTGCGCAGGCGCAGCGCTTGGCTACCCTAATTGGGTATTATATTGGCTCTTTACTGCGATTGGGGTTGGGCTGTGTCAGGGTCGGGGTGTGCACAAGCGCCGTTCATGTAGACAGTACATGTGACCGTCTGTGATTGAACACGGCTGGTCACGTGTATCGGAGTTCGGGGTGACCTATATGCTCTTTAACCACATTCTGTCCAGGCCAATTCTAACATTTCTCTCATACATGTAAACATTTGCTTTCTTTTTGCTAAAAAAATTACTTAGTACCCCCAAACAGTACATGTGACCGTCTGTGATTGAACACGGCTGGTCACGTGTATCGGGGGTGGATTGGGGACGCCAATCACACAGATCGGGGATGGGCTGTGTCGGAGGGACACAGCTCATCCACGATCGCCACGCTGCGGGCCCCCAGGGGGTGACAGGTACACTTTCATTACATTTTTCATGCTTAAATAGGTCTAATTCTTTTCTTCAAGATCAGCTCTGATTGAAATGCATGAGATAGTTAATCTACATGGTTTTCATCAATTTTCATTCTAATAAATACAAATATATTAATATTTCAAGTTGAAAGAAGCCAGCTCTGCATTCAAATGTGCCTCTTATTTTAAAAAAAAAGAAATTCTGAAATTTGCCTACTCTTTCCTATAGAAATAGTGGTCCATTCAAAAATTCTTAAATGTTGTACCTGAAAACACTAACATTATTAACATTTTTTTTTGTTTGTTTTAAACTGTTTAACAATAATCTCTTTTTTTTTTGCAGATAAAATCTGCCTGCTCTCTACCTTAACCCTATTGGCCTGTCCAAAAGGGTATAAAAATTGTGATGCAATTCCTTATACCACTTTTTTTTGAAGATGCAATATGCTTGTTGTTAGGTTGACATAGAGCAGCCTGACCAAACAGGTTTAAAAGCTGTGGTGCAAAGACTGTATGTTAACATGATTAATTCTTGGAAAAAATATAATTATTCATTTTTTCTAGTGCAATCTACTTGCTCTCTTCATCAGAAAAATCAGTCTGGCCAAAAAGAATTGCAAGTTTAGCAGAAAGTTTTCAAACTTTTTCATTATTGAATCTGCAAAAAAGAAACCATTTTGTGTACATTGTCAAAGCTTCCTCTATCCAATGAAGTCCTGAAAAGTTGTGGTGCCGTTCTGACCATATAGGCCATATGAACTTAATATCTGTGGTGCAAATCTATAACATTTTTCCATCTTCAGTCTTCAAAACCTGGCACTATTTTTTTAATTCGGCATGCAATGTGCTTGCTCTCTCTTTCAGAAATTGTGGCCTATCAAATGAAAGCTTCAAAGGTGCACTTCAAATCTGTGTATTGTTTTTCTTTTCAGTTTAAAACAAATATACGCATTTTCTATTTTCAGATGCAATATTCCCATTCAATACCTAGGAAATTGCAGCCCAAAAAGCCTAATAGATGTGGTGCACATTTTTCCCTTATCAGACCCAGAATAAAGTCACAATTTTTTCCCAGATGTAATATGCTTGCTCAATCACCCAGAAATTGCAATCTGTTCATACAGGCCTAAGATCTACATAAACATACATTTATGTTTTACTCACATATTCCATGTGCTTGCTCTATCCCTCAGAAATTGTGACCTATTCAATAAAGCCATTTTGTGCTGCAAATATGTGCATTCAGACATGAATTACATTTTATATTTCCAAATGCAATATGCCTGCTCATTCCCCAAGAAAGAAATTCATCGTGCTTGCTCTATCCCTCAGAAATTGTGACCTATTCAATAAAGCCATTTTGTGCTGCAAATATGTGCATTCAGACATGAATTACATTTTATATTTCCAAATGCAATATGCCTGCTCATTCCCCAAGAAATTTCAACCCATCCAAAAAGGCTTAATACCTTTGGTGCAAAGCTGTAATATTTTCCTCTTTACTCTATAAATCAAGACACAATTTTTTTTAAATTTCCAAATGCACCATACCATGCTTAGTCTCCCAGAAATTGAAGCCAAATTCCAGATACAATATGCCTGGTCTCTCCCTCAAAAAATGTGGCATATCCAAGAAAAACGTAAAAGATGTGGTGCAAATTTTTACAATTTTCAATCTTTTAAAACAGGAAATAGACAATCTTTTTTATTTTTTGCTTTTCAGTCTCCAAAAAAATACTATTATTTATTTAATTAAGATTGAAGCTGTATGCTCTCTCCCTTTGACATTGCATCTTAGATAAAAAGGAGTACATGTTGCCCAACAAATCAGTTCTGTTTCTTTTTTGCCTGTGACTCACTAATTTAGTTACATATAACACCTGCCAAGTATCCTTGGTGGCCTAATAAAAACACACACATGGCATGTAGCATGTCCATGATATATATTTAATACTTGACTGTGACATAACAAACTGATTTTTTTTTCACATTAACTTATGACCTATCTCTTCCTGTAACATAATGTCCAAGTACAAATGTTTGCATTATTTTCAGCAGGTCTATACAAGAGAACAAAAAAAATGTTTGCATTATTTTCAGCAGGTCTATACAATATTTATGGCTGCTGCTTTTGAAATCACATACTCTGATTGTATTTCAGAAATAATTAATCTCTTAGACTACTGTCTAAGACCCAAATCAATCTGCTTACATACTCTACAGCCACTACACCTTATGTTTGGCTGTTGTCTTTGAAACATGACAATGTTGGTTTTTAGTGTGGCAAAACAAATGTGTCATCTCTGGGGTGTGGGTTTGTGCTTTGTAAGTGTTTTGGTGAACACGAGTTTGAAAAATGTAAGTTACTTAGTACCTAATTTTGCTACTGTTTAGTAATTTATATGAAGTTGATAGCGTTAAGTTTATTATTATAAACAATAGATTTTAGCTATAGTGTTCCTGCTTCTTCCAGCACTCAATTATAGTCTATCACTGCAGCACAAATTACTGTCTTCGAAAAAAACGACCTAAAATTTTTTTTTTTATGGAAATCAACCATACTGGGTTGTTGCTGCTGTATGAAAGCCAACAAATTATATAAAGAAAACAAAACTATTACACCTCCAATTTATGTGATGCCACATTCATTCTTTATACTTGTCTATCAGCATGTTGTCTGATTGTAAATCAATAATTTTCAATTGAAACCGACTTGTAAGTGTTTCAAGACAGCAGCCAAATGGATTTTAAAACAGTTTTATTTCATTTGCTTTTCCATCAAGATCAGAAAATTGTTCCTAAAATTGTTTTCGCAAGTCCCTATTGAGTTCTTTTGCAAATGAAAAAGGGAATTCTGCTTTACTTTCCTCATGACATTTTTCACAGCATGGAAATGAACAAAGTTCTGAACCTTCACTTGTTCTTTGAATGGCATCAGTTTTGCCCTGAATGTTTTGAAATACACAAATACTGTAGATGAAAAATCTAATGTGTTGCACCTTACAATTTCAGATTCAGTTGATGCATATGGTCTGTAAAGTCTGCAAAAACGCCAATTTCCATAGCCAGTCAATGTTTGATAAAAGTGCTTCTGGTCTTCTATGTGAGAAATTAATCAATTTCCCCACTGAGCTAAAAGAAGCATGATAGAACTGGCCCACAACTAAGCCATCAAACGGCTGTATAATAAGACAAGTTAATGAACTTACAATCAGTTTCCTTAAGAAAATTGTGAAACTGGCAATGATTATGCCCCTGAGATCAAATGAAATTCACTGTTGAAACAGAATGAAAGATGAATCCACATATTTTCCACATCATTTGTAATGCATTGCATTTATTAAACTCTAGATATTGTTCAAACACAGTTTTTTTTAATTAGTTGAGGATGTCTCCACTGGTTACTGTGCTGTGCATGTTATGAAGGTATAAAAAAAAAACTTCAGTATGCAGCTGTCCCACCACCTCCCCAATACTTACCTGAGCCTGATCGTGAATTAGTGATGTGCATGAGAGCAGTTGCTCACCTGGGTCTTTGCCTCTTCATTGGCTGAGAGACAGCAGCGGGAGCCATCAGAACCGGGAAGGAGTGAGCGGGGCAAAGCCCTGTTCTGTGTGTCTTATGGACCCACAGAATGGGGCTTGGAAGTGAGACGCATGAGTGCCTCTATAGCAAGTGGCTTGTTATGGGGGCATTTGGAGAAGAGGAGGAGCCAGGAGTGCCAGAGGGGGACCAGAGAAGATGAAGATCAGGGCTGTTCTGTGCAAAACCATTGCACAGAGCAGGCAAGTATAATATGTTTTTTTAATTACCTTTAATATCACTTTAAATTCACTGTTGAGGCCACAAATTAATATTATGAATTGTAATGTATCACACTCATCAGTCAAAAGAATACACCTGAAAATGTCTTGCTTTGTCTGCAATTTGATGAACTACAATATATTGCTTCCTTTAGCTCCAATTCTACAAGCAACAGTATTTGGCACAAGGCTGATAATTTTGAACAGATTAACATTTTCTGGGCATAACTCTTCCACTGTTCCATCATACACTGATGACATCTCCATCTGTGAACAGCTTTCCTCTTTTAGGCAATACATGAGGTACTTTGTAACTGGCCCTGGTAATATATTTATGTTCAATTCTTTTCTACTTAAAAAAAAACTTTTTTGGAAAGCAAACTGTATTACATAGACTGAATTTTTTTTGGAACATCGTGTTCCTGTTAATTTGGAATAACTTTGTTCATGTTTGGTTTCATAGTGCGGATGCACATTGTACTGAATACTGCAAATGTTCAGTTGCATATGAGTCAAAAAACTTTATTACCTGCCTGCATGAAAAAGTAGTTTACTCCATCTTCAATAAACAAGTGGCACTTGCTGTCAAATTTTCTTTTCTTTGTTCCTTCCATAACAGAAAGAGATATGTGAACAAGGAAAAGATTAGGTGTAAATTTAATTTTGTGTTATTTGTTTGAAAATTTGGTTATACAGGAGCTGTATAATGCCTATTTCTCTCTTAAAAATTACCAATACCACCCCAATTTCATTTTCTAAATCAAATTCAAATAGTAAACTTTAGCAAAAACCTCCCTTGATTTTTTTTCTTTTTAACTTAATATCACATTCAGCGGTTGTTCCTTAATGCTGGTCTCGGGAAGGGAGAAGATTACTTCCATCAGGACATGTGCAACTGCAAGTGACCCTTTATGAGTGCTTTTTAACCCTTTTAACTATTAAAGTTGAATACTTTCGATACTAGATTGCTCCTTTTGTATTCCTATTCCAATGTTTGGATTATTGTAACTTTGGTACTAAAGGCTACTCCATTTTTTACAAATAGTTTTAGCTTCCTTGTAAATTGCAACTATTAAATATACAAGAATATATAATCGGATTTTGAGACATATGTTTCTATTTTATTTCAAAACCTGCATTCCATATATAATTGTTTTCAAACTTGGTTTTAAATATGTGTCCTATCTAAGTTAAAAAAATGCTTTTCATCTAAGCTTTTCTGTCACATGGTTTATATTTTGTGTATATTAACACACAAGTACTAAAAATCTTAATTGATCTTAATAAATGGCTTCAGCCAAACACTAATCATGAGTGAAAGTAAAGTTTTTGTGTTATCATTCATATTCTCTGAAAAATGGCCAAGAAATCATAAATTCTGTCAGGGTATGTAAACTTATGAGCACAACTGTATATTTTGGAGTTCATATTTTGGATAATGCCACATGGAAGATGAACACAGCCGAAAAATGCACAACAATTACTACTTTTTGAAAATCTTGAAAAAGACATACATAGCAAAGAAGTTATTTGTGTACTAACATCACTGTGCAATGGACAGATTGCTCAACTATGCCAAACCAGACCTTCTTTTGGGCTATATGTGTTAGCACGATTGCAGCACAATTTGTCGCATGATAATATCGCACCACATTTTTAGACGCCATTGAAATAAATGGCACCTGAACACACTGATGTGTGATTTTAAATTTTTAACAGCGCCTTTTGAAATCACGGCAATTCCACCCACGATTCAAAATGTCTATGTGTGAACGTAGCCTCAAGGGTAGAACTTATAAACACTGTATAAATGATTTCCTGTTGCTTTCTGCTGTATTCCCAAAACAGGAAAGGGGAAAAACACTACAAGAAAATACATTGGCAAGGGTTTTAACCATACCTACACAAGCTTTTGCTGCACTACTAACCCTCCTGAGTTCTACTTTAAAGCTGAAATGCTAGTAGCCTTCCTCTCATGATTCTTCTCTGATGGCTGAGTTTCATGACAGGATATGCAACAAGTGAAGTAAATTAATTTCTATTCTGCATACTTGTACTGAGTCGGTGACGCAGAAAGAATTGAAACAAGATAACAGCTGATAAACTGGCAATTCAAGGAGAGCTGAACAGTTGTAGTTTACAGATTTCTCTCAGTACAGATGTTCTTTAACCACTTCCCGCCCGGTCAATAGCATATTGACGTCCGGGAAGTGGTTTCGTTATCCTGACTGGGCGTCATATGACGTCCTTCAGGATAACAGCCGCCGCGCGCCCGTGGGGGCGCGCATCGTGGCGATCGGTGGAGCGGTGTGTCAGTCTGACACACCGCTACACTGATCTCGGTAAAGAGCCTCCAGCGGAGGCTCTTTACCACGTGATCAGTCGTGTCCAATCACGGCTGATCACGATGTACACAGGAAGAGCCGTTGATCGGCTTTTCCTCACTCGCGTCTGACAGACGCGAGTAGAGGGGAGCCGATCGGCGGCTCTCCTGACAGGGGGGGTATGCGCTGATTGTTTATCAGCGCAGCCCCCCCCTCAGATGCCCACACTAGACCACCAGGGAAGCCCCCAGGACCACCAGGGAAGCCCCCAGCATGTGGATGCCCAGGTAAATCCCCCATGGCCATCCACATGTTAAAAAAAAATCAAAAAATATGCCAGTGTCCACAGATGGGCACTGATTGGCACATCATATTTAATTAAAAAAAAGTAAAAAAAAGGGATGCCCAGCAATGCCACCCATAAGTGTCATCAGTGCCACTCATCAGCGTCCATCAGTGCCACCTATCAGTGCCCATCCGTGCCCACCCATGCCCACCTATCAGTGCCCATCCATGCCACCTATCAGTGCCCATGCATGCCACCTATCAGTGCCCATCCATGCCACCTATCAGTGCCACCTATGTGTGCATCAGTGCCACCCATAAGTACCCATCAGTGCCGCCTATGAGTGCCCATCAGTGCCACCTGAGTGCCCATCAGTGCCGCATACCAGTGCCACCTATCAATGCCCATCAGTGCCACCTATCAGTGCCGCCTATCAGTGCCCATCATCAGTGCCACCTCATCTGTGCCCCCTAATTGGTGCCACCTCATCGGTGCCCATTAGTGCCGCCTTATCAGTGCCCATCATTGAAGAAGAAAACGCATTTATTTACAAAAAAAATTAACAGTGACAAAGAAAAACTTGTTTTTTTTTGCAAAATTTTCGGTCTTTTTTTGTTTGTTGCGCAAAAAATAAAAATCGCAGAGGTGATCAAATACCACCAAAAGAAAGCTCTATTTGTTGGAACAAAATGATAAAAAAATTGTTTGGGTACAGTGTAGCATGACCGTGCAATTGTCATTCAAATTGCGACATCGCTGAAAGCTGAAAATTGGCTTGGGCGGGAAGGTGTCTAAGTGTCTGGTATTGAAGTGGTTAATGGTGTAAATACAGATTGTTATCTCATCAAAGCATTACAATTTAGCTGTGTAAAACAGTATAATCATACACAAATATAACTTTTTTACAGGATTTTCCCATCAATATTTTTGGGGTATAGAGGAAAACTTCAGATTCTGTAGCTCCCACCACGATTTATTTAAATTTTCATTTCATTTTCTTATAATTGTTTTATATATAACTAGCCATGTTTTACTAGCCATGCTTAAACTAAATAAACCTGACTTACAACAGGATAAAATGTTGTTATCATAAATCTCTGCATGTAAGAGGACCTTATTTCTAGGCAAATTACTGGCAAATGTATGTAGATTTTTTTTCGACTTACATACCACCCTATATCCTTTTGATGTGGATGTTCAATATACAGTCTTTATCCTAAGCCCCAAAATATAAGTATTCTACTGCTTTGACTGTCTACTAGAGTGATGAAAATCCATATAACAACATACCAATCCAGGCAATAGGAGTGAGAACATTTTCATTTATTTTTCTGTAATATCTCATGCTTACCTTGCCATTCTCAGACAAAAATAAAATAGTTTATAATAATTTTTTGTTTAAATTGCAGTTTTTTTAAATACTCTGTATTAGGACTGGATTTCCAAAGTACAAATTGTTTTCTTAGATAAAATCAGGTGGTGATGATTGAACACACCTGCTATTGTTTTATTTTTTTGTTTCAATGTTTTTATTAAGGTTTTTGAATGCACAAGAATAAAAACAAAGCACTTTACAGTTGTACAGAAATGATGACTTAACAAGATAATGATAACTTTAACCACAGAAACATGGCGGTGCATATGATTAAAGAACCATTTGGGTCTAACCCAAAGGATAGTAAGGTAAGACACGTGGGGAACTCTGTGACGGACTTATAGAGAAACCGGGCATGCCTCCGAAGCACCCAAACACCCCTATTGGGAACAAACTGTGAGTGAGTGGGGGCAATTACAGCTGATATTTGTCTCTTTATCTTACCGGTTCTCTGAGAAGTATATTCGAGTCACTCGCATTAAAGGGTGAACTTTAAGGTGGAGTAGTGGAGTAGTGTACATTTTAGCTGGTGTAGACCTGTTATTGTTTTTAACCAAAGGACTACAGTGGCAAGATCTCTGAGTTCTCAGGTCAGAAGCCAATGGTAATAAGATAGTGTCTTTTTTAATGTTTTTTTCTATGGACAATTCAGTAGGGGCTCCATTAAATTTAATAATCACACTTAGACCCTTAGCAGCTTACACAATTTGTTGACAACAAATAAAAACAATATAAAATAAATAAAGTGTAGTGATCAAAGTACAGATAGGGAAAATTGCCAAAAGTCCTAAAAGAAAGTCCAAAATTTGTGAACACCTCTATTGTGCTTGAAAAATAAACTTTGGTGTAATTCCCCACTACTAGTGACTATGCAAAGCCTCTTACCAGAATGTATTGACCCTCTACCCAGTGGTTAATAGGGCTTGTTTAGAACACATTTAAAGGCCTAAAATCCACAACAAGATAGCCGCGGTCCTCAGCGTGATGATGACACACATTATGTACACACCCTACGTGTTTCACCATATGGTGATGTCATAAGGGGCATGGCTAGTAAGCATCAACATTCTATAAAGTGTGGTTGCCCACTCTGACATAAGTGCTCCAAAAACCAGAACAAACATAACTTGCCAGAACCAGAAGTCGCCACAAACCATATGCATTCCAAGGGCTAGATGTGCTATCAAAATAAAATAAAACAGCTTTCAGTTTGGCCAGCAATGTGTCGAACCCCACATTATCAGAGCTAACCCAAATTGTATGACACCCTGGCTATAAATATTCTAAAAATAGGAAACAGTATGACTAATAAGGATAAAACAATTAGGATTCCAAAACTATAGAATAAATAAAAACATCACCTCGCGGCCAATATAATTAGCATCACAAATGAACTATCACCATCTTGAGAGCAATATATATAATACAAGATTTAATAATTAAAATCTCCAGAGTTATAAAATTGTATACAATATACAATAACCCCTATAGTGTTTAAAACAATATAAAAATTGGCAGAATCATATTTTCGGAAATTATCACCTCCGTAAAAAAATATTATTTAACAAGATTATACAGACACTAAAGAGTAATTTAAGTAATATTGGTTGGGGGTATAAACCAACCATTATTAATAAAACAATTCACAATACATTTGACATTTAAACCATAATGAAGTGAATGTTTTTAGGATATATATACACAGAGTTTCTAACCTAGGAATCTCACGTCTAATGTGGCTAGCTCACCAATTAGGTGCAAATTTGCCAATAGTCATAAAAATAGTGCCTTCAGGGTTCTTCCTTCAGTGGATTGCATAGTGTTTAGAAACACTATGACCTGGGAAACCATGTTGTATATTGGCTACATGCTCATTTAAATGTGTTTGCAGGATGCACACGGTACAGCCCACATATTGCAGGCTGTATGAGCCCTGCAATAAATAGACTACATTTTTAGAGAAGCATGTAGAAAAGAAGCGAAATGAAAGTTAGTAAATTTCCTATCATTCAATTTATTTATCTTGCAAATTCTAAATTTATGACACAGAAAAAAATATTTCTTGGGGGATCTACTGTATGACATTAGGGGCAATTTGCAGCATTAAAGGGGGTACCCCTTGAAGAACTATGGATACAATGTGGTTTCAATATACAACGTGGTTTCCCAGGTCAAAGTGAGGTTGATTTACTGAAACTCGAGAGTGCAAAATCTGGTGCAGCTCTGCATAGCAACCAATCAGGTGCCAGGTTCTTTTTTTTGTCAAAGCTTAATTGAACAAGCTGAAATTAGAGGCTGATTGGCTACCATGCTCAGCTGCACCAGATGTTGGACTCTCCAGTTTTAGTAAATCAACCCCAGTGTGTCCAAACACTATGCAATCCACCATGGGAAGAACCCTGAAGGCACTTTTATAGCTATTAACAAATTTACACCTAATTTGCAAGGTAGCCATGTTAGATTTGTAGATTAGAAACTTGGTTGATACACACCCTAAAATCATTCACCTTATTTGGTTTGAATATTGAATGAGATGTAAATTGTTTTAATCACATGGTGCCGATGGGTAGAGGAAGAAAAATGCTGACTATAACCCTAAGAACACCACCCCTACAGTCAATCATGGAGGTGGAAACATTATGCTTTGGGGCTGTTTCTCTGCTAAAGGTACAGACTGACTTTGTCGCATTGAGGGGTCAATGGATGTAGCCATGTATTGTAAAATTTTGGATGAGAACCTTATTCCTCAGCCATAACACTGAAGATGGGTCGTGGATGGGTTTTCCAACATGACAATGACTCTCAGAGTGGCTCAAGAAGAAGCACATTAAGGTCATGGAGTGAACTAGCCAGTCTCCAGACCTAAATCCTATAGAAAATTTATGGAGAGACAGCCAAGAAACCTTAAGGATTTAGAGAAGATCTGTAAAGAAGAGTGGACCTAAATCCCTCCTGAGATGTGAGATGTGTGCAAACCTAGTCACTAACTACAATAAACGTCTTACCTCTGTGCTTGTCAACAAGGGTTTCCCCACCAAGTAATAAGTCATGTTTTGCTTGGGGATCAAATACTTATTTTATTCACTGAACTGCAACTCTAATTATACATTTGTATCAGGTGTTTTTCTGGATTTTGAACTATGGCACTGGACACTGGAACTATGCATCCTGTGTCTCGGGGCTAGCTGGCCCGAGGCAACGCAACTGAAGGGATAGGCCCGAGCGAATTTCGGAACCTACTGATCCAGGGATGGTCCGGTGCCGTCTCATCTGAAGGGAGAGGCCCAGCAACTGAAGAACCCCAGGGGAGGACTCTTTCAGGAGAAGACCGTGCGCAAGGCTGGCTTCTCTGAAGGAGCCTGGAGACTTAGTTGAAGTACGCAACCTGGATCAACACTCATGCGGTATTGCCGGATCGGCTGAGAGAAACTGGTACCGTATGTCAGTTGTTTAAATTCATCCAAATCCCTCAGTAACGATCAAGTGTAACTTACAAGTCTGTGGCAGAGACTTTACCGAGCATCCCACCGGCTGCTAGGCCTAGTGAGAGAGGTCTATCCGGAGGTTGTTGAATCCAGTTTGTGGAACAGTTTTATCCTCTGGATTCTTCTAATACCTTCACCCTCTAATACCTTTATTAACCACTTGCTTACTGGGCACTTAAACACCCTTCCTGCCCAGACCAATTTTCAGCTTTTGGTGCTCTCACACTTTGAATGACAATTACTCAGTCATGCAACACTGTACCGAAATAATTTTTTTGTCCTTTTTTTCCCACAAATAGAGCTTTCTTTTGGTGGTATTTGATCACCTCTGGGTTTTTTATTTTTTGCGCTATAAATGAAAAAATACCGAAAATTTTGAAAAAAAAATGCATTTTTCTTTGTTTCTGCGATAAAATTTAGCAAATTATTAATTTTTCTTCATAAATTTTGGCCACAATTTATACTGCCACATATGTTTGGTAAAAAATAACCCAAATTAGTGGATATTATTTGGTCTTTGTGAAAGTTACAGACTCTACAAACTGTGGTGCGAATCATACAAAATTGATCACATCTGATGCACTGGTGACCTATCTCATTTCTTGTGACCCGAACAAGCCAGAAAAGTACAAATACCCCCCAAATGACCCCTTTTTTGAAAGTAGACATTCCAAGGTATTTAGTAAGAGGCGTGGTGAGGTTTTTGATGTTGTCATTTTTTTCCCACAATTCTTTGTAAAATGAATTTTTTTTTTATTTTTTATTTTTTTCCACAAAATTGTCATTGTAACAATGTGACACCTCAAAATAAATTCTGCTACTCCTCCTGAGTATTACGATACCACATGTGTGGGACTTTTTCACAGCCTGGCCACTTAGAGAGGCCCAACATGCAGGGAGTGCCATCACTTGTTCTAGGAGCATAAATTACACATCTAACTTCTTGTCTACCTATTACACTTTTGAAGGCCCTGGAGCACCAGGACAATGACATGTGACACTGACGTGGCACTGATGACAGATGGCACTGATACGTGGCACTGATGACACGCGACACTGATGTGGCACTGATGACAGATGGCACTAGTACGGGGCACTGATGACACGTGACACTGATGACAGATGGCACTAATACGGGGCACTGATGACACGTGACACTGACAGATGGCACTAATATGTGGCACTGGTGACAGATGGCACTTATATGTGGCACTGGTGACAGATGGCACTAATACGTGGCACTGATGAGAGATGGCACTAATATGTGGCACTGATGACAGATGGCACTGATACGTGGCACCAATGACACGTGACACTGATGACAGATGGCACTGATATGTGGCATTGATGACACGTGACACTGATGACAGATGGCACTGATACGTGGCACTGATGACAGATGGCACTGATGACACGTGGCACTTATACATGGCACTGGGGACAAGTGGCACTGGGGACAGGGGCACTGGGGACAGATGGCACTGGGGACAGGTGCACTGGGGACAGGTGCACTGGGGACAGATGGCAGGGGGGACAGATGGCAGTGGGCAGGGGGGACAGATGGAGACAGATGGCAGCGGGCAGGGGGGACAGATGAAGACAGATGGCAGCGGGAAGCGGGGGGGACAGATGGCAGCGGGCAGGGGGGGGGGGGGGGACAGATGGGGACAGATGGCAGCGGGCAGGGGGGACAGATGGGGACAGATGGCAGCGGGCAGTGGGGGGGACAGATGGCAGCGGGCAGGGGGGGGGGGACAGATGGCGACAGATGGCAGCGGGCAGGGGGGGACAGATGGCAGCGGGCAGGGGGGGGACAGATGGCAGCGGGCGGGGGGGACAGATGGGGGCAGCAGGCAGCGGGCACAGATGGCAGCGGGCAGGGGGGGGACAGATGGGGACAGATGGGGGCAGCAGACAGCGGGCACAGATGGCAGGGGGGGGACAGATGGGGGCAGCAGGCAGTGGGCACAGATGGCAGTGGGCAGGGGGGGACAGATGGGGACAGATGGGGGCAGCAGGCACAGATGGCAGCGGGCAGGGGGGGACAGATGGGGGCAGCAGGCAGCGGGCACAGATCGCACATTTAGTGTTTTTTTTTTTTTTTACTTGGCCGTTCATCTCTCTCTCTCTTCTCACACGCTGTCAGTGTGAGGAGAGAGAGCGGCGCTGACAGAGGATCTCATATGTTTCCATATGAGATCATCTCTCATTGGACACGCTGATCTCGCTGTAAACGGCCGCTGTGATTGGCCGTTTACAGCGATCTGTGACCGACTGTGTCCTACGGACACGGCCAGCACAGAACTTCTCCGATGCGCGCTCTCAGGAGCGCGCATTAGGGAAGTAAACAGGAGGACGTCCAGGGTCGTCCTCCCAGCAGGGAGCGTCCGCGCTGCAGCCGTCTTTCGGCTATAGCGCGGGCGCCTAGTGGTTAAGAGACTTTGTCTTTTTTCTAAATAAATAATCCAAATGAGGATTCAGCGTCAGTTTCAACATTCTTTGGGCCACTTTCCACGGGATCCCCAAGACGGATAAGCAAGCAAGTGAGGTAACGGTAAGCCCAAATAAAACCAGCAGCTCCTTCGGGGGTCAGTGCTACAATAAAATTGTAGACCCTTCATTTCTTTGTAAGTGGGCAAACTTACAAAATCTGCAGGGAACCAAATAATTATTTTCCCACTGTATAACAATACCTGTTTTTAACAACTTCAATACCAGGCACTTAGACACCTTCCTGCCCAGACCAATTTTCAGCTTTCAGCACTGTCGCACTTTGAATGACAATTGCGCAGTCATACAACACTGTACCCAAACAGAATTTTTATCATTTTGTTCCCACAAATAGAGCTTTCTTTTGGTGGTATTTGATCACCTATGCCAGTTTTATTTTTTGCGCAACAAATTAAAAAAAACCCGAATTTTTTGAAAAAAAACAAGTTTTTCTTTGTTTCTGTTAAAATTATTTGTAAATAAGTATGTTTTCTTCTTCAATGATGGGCACTGATATGGCTGCACCGACGGGCACTGATGGGCACCGATGAGGTGGCACCAATGAGGTGGTACTGATGAGGTGGCACTGACGTTCACTGATGATGGGCACTGATAGGTGGCACTGATGGGCACTGATAGGTGGCACTGGTATGCAGCACTGATGGGCACCATAGGCGGCACTGATGGGCACTTATGGGTGACACTGATGGGTACTTATGGGTGGCATGGATAGGAAGCATGGATGGGCACTGATGGGCACTGATAGGTGGGCACTGATGGGCATGGATGGGCACTGATAGGTGGCACTGCTGGACACTGATGGGTGGCACTGATGACACTGATGGGTGCCATTGCTGGGCATCACTGTTTTTTTATTGGTTCATAAAGGTGCCAGTCAGTGCCCATTTGTGGGCAGTGACTGGCACAGATTGGGCATCATTTGCACATGTGGATGGTCAGGGGGTACATACCTGGCCATTCACATGTTGCCCACTTCCCTGGTGGTCCTAGTGGAGTCCCTGGTGGTCCAGTGTGGGCATCTGAGGGGGGCTGCACTGATAAACAATCAGTGCAGACCCCCCTGTCAGGAGACCCGCCGATCGGCTCTCCTCTACTCGCGTCTGTCAGACACGAGTGAGGAAAAGCCGATCACCGGCTTTTCCTGTTGACATCGTGATCAGCCGTGATTGGACACAGCTGATCACGTGGTAAAGAGCCTCCGCTGAGATCAGTGTAGCGGTGTGTCAGACTGACACACCGCTCCACTGATCGCCACGATGCGCACCCCCATGGGCGCGCGGCGGCATGTTATCCTGAAGGACGTCATATGACGCCTAGTCAGGATAACAGAACCACTTCCCGGACGTCAATATGCTATTGACCGGGCGGGAAGTGGTTAAGCGATGAATACTTATTTATTGAACAGAAGCAGTATTGTGGGAATAAGCAAGAAGGTAGTAAAAAAAATACCACAAAATGATATATAGACAACAGTGCCATTACACATCATTAAATAATTACATATATTCCTTCAAAAGCCATAACACTGTTGCAGAAAAAGTCAATTTAAACTAGCAGAAATAATATGAGGTTATATTTTTCAAGATAGGACTATATGCTCAGATGTGTAAGGGTAGCTAGGTAATAATTTAATAGGATTTGTAACAAAGAAATGTGCAGATTATATTTTTTAAATATTTTCATTTCATTTTTCTCACATGACTTGATGCCTTTGAAGTGAAGAGGTCAAGTTGTGGTGGAGGATTAAAGGATATTCCTTAAAAGGGAATGGAAAACATAATATACAAAGTCAAAGCTGTGTAAAGAATGCCTAATAAATGGTCAGGTAGGAAAAAGTCTTCAATTTAAAATGTATGCTGGGAAAGCTGTATGTCTGAACCAATTTATGTAGTATTGAGCAATGATTTTTACCTAATCATCAAGAATGTTAAATAATACTGATTTTTTAGATATTTTTAGAGGGGACGTTGTGCTTTTTTTCTTATTTTTGTGGGCAGTTCCCCTTTAAAATCCATATCAATTTGAACACACATTTTTCTGTATAAATGTCAGTGTTTCTGTAGTAGGTTGTATGCATTAAACAGATGCTCCCCTTCATCGGCAGGGTCAAGGCATCCTGGCATAAAGATGAAAGTGCACACCACAATTGTAAAAGAATAGGTACCATTTATCACAGTATGTATCACAAAATCAGAAGGTTCCGATCTGCCAGCTGTGCATGAAGACATCAGTTAATTTGGCTCTGCCCTACATGCTTGACATCCTCAGGGGCTTACCTGCCCTGCTCATTAGAGCCTACAATTAGGGTTGTGCAAACCCGAACTGTAAAGTTTGGGCTTGTACCAGGCTTTTGGGTGTCCGGGTCCCGGACCCGAACCTGAACAATTATGTTTGTTTGGGTTCGGGTCCGGTGTTCGGCGATGTAATGGAGCATTTTTTTAAATTTGCAGGGCAGCCAATCAACATTAGTTTCACTGGTGTGCCCTTAGAAGCCATCACAGCCATGCCTACTAATGGCATGGCTGTGATTGGCCAGTGCAGCATGTGACCCAGCCTCTATATAAGCTAGAGGCACACAGCACAGCACGTCACTCTGCTTTACACAGTGTAGGGAAAGGTACCTGGCTGCTGTGAGGGAGAGAATTACATGCTAGGAGTCAGTCCAGATTCATGAAATATCTTCTAATTAGTCAGCAATCTACATAGATATAGAATGTAGGGCAAGGTTCCTGTGTCTGCTTTGAGGGAGAGAGAATTATATAGGAGTCCAGATTCAGAAATCAATTCTAATAAGTCAGCAATCTACATAAATTTACCTGGTTGGGTTGCAGTGCACAGTCTTTTTACACTGCCATGAGCCCAGTGCCAGACAAAATATAACTTTTATCTGCAAGCTCAGTGCACCAGCACTGCATATGTTACTGTGAGATACACCCTGTACATACTGTGGGTGTATTCTGCTATTGCAAAAACATTGTAAAAAATACAATTTTGCAGTGTTTTCTGCATATGTGCAGGAGTGACATATTCAATTGATCTATTCTTCTTCTATTGTGCTATTCCAAAAAAAAAATTTGAGTGATATTCTTTTTTTTTCATAGCATTTTCAGCAGTTTTGCAGGTTTTGAGATACACCCTGTACATACTGTGGGTGTATTCTGCTATTGCAAAAACATTCCAAAAAATAACATTTTGCAGTGTTTTCTGCATATGTGCAGGAGTGACATATTCAATTGATCTATTTTTCTTCTATTGTGCTATTCCAAAAAATAAATTTGAGTGAATATTTTAATTTTTCATAGCATTTTCTGCAGTTTTGCAGGTTTTGAGATACACCCTGTACATACTGTGGGTGTACTCTGCTATTGCAAAAACATTGCAAAACTTTGTATTCTGCATATGTGCAGGTGTGACATACCCAATTGATATATTTTTCTTCTATTGTGCTATTCAAAACATTTTATTTGAATAGCATTTTCTGCATTTCTGTAGGTGTGAGATACACCGTTTATATACTCTGGGTGTATTCTGCTATTGCAAAAACACCCATTTAGGGCAAGATCATAAATTTTGAAAATATGAGGAGAACGTAAAAAAAAGCATGTGGCCCCGGTCGTGGTGCTGCTGGTGGAGCTCCTGTTGCAGGGAGAGGACGTGGTCGATCTGTGCCATCTACACGCACAAGTGAAACACCTTCCTCAGGTGCGAGCAGGCGACAGAGCCTGCAGCGGTATTTGGGCGCGCCTAATGAGGCTGTACAAATGTTGAGGCCAGGACAGTACAGGGATAGTAGATTGGGTTGCTGACAGTGCCTCTGGTTCCTTCACATTGTCTCCCACCCAGTCTCCTGATGAAAGTTCAGAGTTGGCACCTGCAGCCGATGTCCATCAGTCTTTCACCTCACCCCCTTGCAAATCAGCCAACCAGTTTGAGCCCCAAATCATGCAGCAGTCTCTTCTGCTTTTTGATGACTCTGTTAGCAGGGTTTCCCAGGGCTATCCACCTAGCCCTGCGACAGAAGGGGAAGAGATTGTGTGCACCGATGCCCAACCACTTATGTTTCATGATGAGTACATGGGACGACCATCGCAGCACGTCTCAGATGATGACGAAACACAGGTGCCAACTGCTGCTGCTTTCGCAATTGTGCAGACCGACAAGGAGGGCAGGGGTGAAGACTGGGTGGAAGATGTATACTGGTGTTCTGACAAAAACGGTCCGGCCATCGGATAGTGTCCGGCCACTTACTGCGCAGGCGCAGCGCTTGGAGGACAAGGAGATTCACAAAATCTACGAAGATGAACGGCGCCTGCGCTGTGAGTGCAGGTTCAAGTCCCACCATCCAAGTGTACATACGGTAGCACATAGTAACAGGGCCCCTCACGGGCTCACTTCGCTCGCCACGCTTCGGGCCCGGCCTCGCTTGGCTCGGCTTCAACCTTGGATGATGTGGCTTGAACCTGGACTCACCGCACATCGTCTTCGGAGAGTTTCGAAATCCCCTTGTACTATGTACTGAGCAAGCGCAGTACAGGGTGGACACTATCCGATGGCCGGACAGAATTCGAATACACATCACCAGCCTTACCCAGCCATTGTTGTACTTTTGAACCAGTGTTGGCTACATCATCCTCCTCCACCGCCGCTTCCACCTACACTGCCAAATCCACCACCACCTCAACCTCCTACTCCATATGGACCTTGTCCTCCTAGGTCAAGATTATTTTTTTTTTTGATTTCCAAGTATTTTAAGTATAGAAAGGGCGTATTCTGGGGCATTCCCACCATATGTGTGGCATTGTGCCTTTGAGTTTCTGAGGTTCTTAACCGCTTCCCGACCGCCTCATGTAGATATACGTCAACACAATGGCACGGGCAGGCAAAAGCACGTACCTGTACGTCCCCTTTAATTTGCCTGCCCGGGGGGCGCGCGCGCGCGCGCGACCCGGGCGGGAGCTCCGTGACCACGGCCGCGGGACCAGCGGACCCGATCGCCGCTGGTATCCCGCGATCGGGTTACGGAGCTGAAGAACGGAGAGGTCTATGTAAACAAACCTCTCCCCGCGCTTCCTACACTGACTGTCAGTGATCGGCGGTTCCCTGTCATCGGGAACGCCGATCAATGACGTCAGACGTACAGCCACGCCCCCCTACTGTGAAAAAAAACACAACACGTCACACTGACTCCTCCCCGCCCACTAGTGGTTAACCCCCTAACTACAACTGTCATTTACATAGGAATCAGTGCTATTTAAATAGCAGTGATTGCTGTATAAATGACAAATGTCCCAAAAATGTGTCAAAAATGTCCGATGTGTCCGCCAAAATGTCGCAGTCACAATAAAAATCGCTGATCGCCGCCATTACTAATAAAAAAAAAAATATTAATAAAAATGCTATAAAACTATCCCCTATTTTGTAAACGCTATAACTTTTGCGCAAACTAATCAATAATCGCTAATTGCGACTTTTTTTACCAAAAATATGTAGAAGAATACGTATCGGCCTAAACTGAGGAAAAAAAAATGTTTTTTTATATATTTTTTGGGGATATTTATTATAGCAAAAAGTAAAAAATATTGCATTTTTTTCAAAATTGTCGCTCTATTTTTGTTTATAGCGCAAAAAAATAAAAACCGCAGGGCGATCAAATACCACCAAAAGAAAGCTCTATTTGTGGGAAAAAAAGGACGCCAATTTTGTTTTGAAGCCACGTCGCATGACCGCGCAATTGTTAGTTAAAGTGACGCAGTGCCGAATTGCAAAAAGGGGCCTGGTCCTTTGGCTGCCAATTGGTCCGGGGCTGAAGTGGTTAATGACTTCCTGTACCTCTTCTGCTGAGAAGGGGGCCTCCAGCATATTATTTTTTTTTTTTTTATGTTATTTTAAGTTATTTCCCTATCCACATTTGTTTGCAGGGAAATTGCTATGCTCTTAACAACATTTTGTTGCCATTTGCAGCCCTCTAGCCCTTTCCATTACTTTTTTAGAGCCAGTCTTCAAAAGTTCGGGTCCCCATTGACTTCAATGGGGTTCAGGGTCAAGTTCGGGTCAAGTTCGGTCCCGAACTCAAACTTTTTTCCAAAGTTCGGGCGCACCCGCCGAACCCGAACAACCAGGTGTGCGCTCAACTCTACCTACAATCTAAAAGGGGGGGTTAAATGATACAAATGGTAATAACTGTGGGAGATGAGCTTATGGAGAAAATAAAAGTACAGTTGTTAGATGGAGGCATGATATGCTTCTCTGAAGAGAAAAGTTTTCAGGAATCGCCTGAAAGTGGATGGAGTAGGAGATAGTCAGAAAGATTGGGGTAGGGAGGTCCAAAGTATGGGAGAAGTCCTGGAGGTTAGCATGGGAGGAGGTGACAAGGGAACTAGAGAGCAGGTGATCTTGGGAGGAACAAAGAGAACGATTTGGTTAGGATTTTGAGGCTAGGTTAGTGATGTAGCTAGGGGCCAAGTTGTGGATGGTTTTGTAAGTTATTGTTAGTATTTTGAATTTAATTAGTTGGGTGAGTGCCAGCCTATGGAGGGGTTGGCACAGAGGGGTAGCAGACACTGAGTGGTTTGTAAGGTGGATTAGTATTGAGGTAACATGTAGGGCACGGCCTAATGTACTGACATCATCATGCACAGTGGCTGGCAGAATGGAGCCTTTTGATTTTATGATACATATTGAGATACGTGGCACCTATTCATTTACATTTGTGAGTACTCACTTGTTATCTTTAACTGGTTCCCAACCGGCCGCTGCAGTTATACTGCGGCAGAATGGCTCCCCTGGGCAAGCCACATAGCTGTACATCGGCCCTTTAAGACGCTGTTGGAGGTGCGCACATGGCCGCAGCGTGTACCCGGAGCCGATGCAAATGCCCGGCGGCACAATGACCACCGGGCACCCACGATCGCTCGTTACAGACACACAAATCCCGGTTCTCTCAGGGGAGAGGAGAGAGATCGTGTGTTCATACTAAGTATGAACACCAATCTCTCTCCTCCCCTAGTCAGTCCAACCCCCTTCCCCACAGTTAGAAAACACCTAGGGAACTCCTTGATCGCCCCCTAGTGTTAACCCCTTCCCTGCCAATGACATTTATACAGTAATCGGTGCATTTTTATAGCCATGATCGCTGTATAAATGTCAATGGTCCCAAACAAGTGTCAGAAGTGTCCAATTTGTCCCCTGCAATATGACAAAAAAATCACAGATCACCGCCATTACTAGTAAAAAAAATAATAATAAAAATGCCATAGATCTATCCCCTATATTGTGGACGCTATAACTTTTGTGCAAACCAAACAATATACGCTTATTGCAATTTTTTTTTACCAAAAATATGTAGAAGAATACATATCGGCCTAAACTGAGGAAAAAAATCGTTTTTTTTTTAAAACAAAATTGGGATATTTATTATAGAAAAAAGTAAAAGATATTGGGGGTTATTTGCAAAAGGCAAACTACAAGTGCAAAGTGCACTTGGAAGTGCAGTCACTGTAAATCTAAGGGGTAGATCTGAAATGAGGGAAAGCTCTGCTGATTTTATCATCCAATCATGTGCAAGCTAAAATGCTGTTTTTTATTTTCCTTGCATGTCCCCCTCGGATCTACAGCGACTGCACTTCCAAGTGCACTTTTAGTGTAATTTCAAGTGCACTTTGCACTTGCAGTTTGCACTTATAGTGCAAAGTGGATTTGCCTTTAGTAAATAACCCCATTGTGTTTTTTTCAAAATTGCCGCTCTTCTTTTGTTATAGCGCAAAAATTAAAAACCACAGAGGTGATCAAATACCACCAAAAGAAAGCTCTATTTATTGGAAAAAAAATTCAATTTTGTTTGGGTACAGCGTCGCATGACCGTGCAATTGTCAGTTAAAGCGATGCAGTGACGTATCGCAAAAAATTGCCTGGTCATTGAGCAGACAAATCTTCCGGGGCTGAAGTGGTTAATTTGAATAAACAGTTTTTATTCAAATACTGCACTATGGAGGTTGCTTCCTTTCTTGTTTTATATTTTTGTAATACTGCCTTTTCCTGAGAGAAGCGGAAGCTATTCCCATTTCCTGGGTGCCAGATCCATACGCGTATCTAGACTTGTTCGACCACTCATTAATGCTTAATGTGTGGAGTGGGATCACACCACAGCTGAAAACTGCTTGTTGGATACACTGAATACACTGATTTATAGCATTAGAGTGTTACTATTGTTAGAGCATTTATCATCTCACTTGAGAATTGATAGTGTATGGGCAATTGTTCACATTTAGTGAAATTATTCACATTTGTGCATTTATTTGGATTTTTGCACTGTGAGTGTCACACAGTATTGTAAGTTTTTTTTTTTTTTTTATTGTCACATATGGTTATTTTATTTATAGAGTGTGTTCATAATTTATGCAATTTCTGTGTAATTTTTTTGTTCTGTGTTATTGCTTGGATCTTTGCACTGCGAGTGTCACACAGTGTAGTCAACTGCTTACTTTTTATCAAACAGGATCATTTCACCATTTATAGTATGTGGGCCATTGTTCACGATTTATGCAATTTTGTTACAAATTGTGCAATCATTTATGTTTATTTTTTGCACTTGATTTTGTAAACACTTTTTGTTTCTAGTTGTGTTTGTAAAATAACAGTAATTTAATCAGTAATTAGTGCAGATCTTTGATGGTTTTAGATTATTTACATAGTGAAAACAGGGATATAACCAGAAATCACCAGGCCCATGAATAAAGTTTTAATGGATGAGTAGAGGGAACCATCGGTAGCAGGTGGCCTATAATGCAGCCTAATTTGCACCCCACAGAGGAAAAGAATAAATGTTTTGATTTTTACACCAGCTTAACATTGTTATAGAGCTCCCGTTTATGTCCTTTACGTGGCCCTGGTGGCCAATGTGATTAAAATATTTATTAGACACTGTAGCCAGGTATTTTGAATAAATCAATCTACGGGCACAGCAGCAAGCAGGGTTATGGAAAAAGCAACATGAAATTGACATTGTTATTGTTATGACATATATTATTAATATACTGTACTTTCTTTTATATTTCTCCACCCTTCTCTTTTTTCTGTTGTGGTGTTTTTATTCTTTTCCTGCTCTTTTTTCCTCCCCCTTTTTTTTTTTCTTCCTTTTTTACCGCTTTTCATTGTATTTAATATTTTGTTGAGTTCTTGTCGGTGTCTTTGTTTGGTTGTGTGGATTGGGTGTTCTTGTTGGTTGTTTGCACTTTATTGGTGTTTTTGTTCCCCCCCCCCCATTTCTTTTTGTTTACATTTTTTCATGTTGTCTTGTTGGTCAGTTCTTTGCCGCTTTTAGTCTTTGTTTTCTTGTGTTTTTTGTGTTGTTTTCTTGTGTGTTTGTTGTTGTGTTCTGGGTGGCAATGGTTTGGGATCCTTTTGGTTCCCGCTGGTATGGGTTGGTCTGGAGGCAACCAAAGTTTTGCATTAGCATCAGGGTTTCCGGCATGCTGCCAAGTTCCTAAGGGATTAATGTATATTGTGTGTGAATAAGAAGGAAGAGGCTATATTGGACTTTAATGGTACCATATATTAACTGATGTTAGACAGTCAGAGGTAAAACACTTGAAAAGATTTATTATAAAAATACATATGATGATGGACTTTTTACAGATTTAAACCAATAGTGATAATCAAAAAAAAACATTCAATTCTATAGTCGCATCACATTGTGACAACTGGAACATAGATAGCAACTGTATATTGGTTGCTCTACATGTTTCGCGGATTTACATTAGCCGCTTCTTCAGGAGCTTTATTATACAATTAGATGGTGATTAAAAGATGATTATCACATGACTGAAAATAAAGAAAATACATATTAACCACTTGCTTACTGGGCACTTAAACCCCCTTCCTGCCCAGACCAATTTTCAGCTTTCAGCGCTGTCACACTTTGAACGACAATTGCGCGGTCATACAACACTGTACTCAAATTACATTTTTATAATTTTTTTAACACAAATGGAGCTTTCTTTTGGTGGTATTTAATCACCATTTGGGTTTTTATTTTTTGCTAAACAAACACAAAAATGGCAGAGATTTTTGAAAAAAAAAAAAAAAAAACATGTTTCATAGTCTATTATCAAATTTTGCAAACGGGTTGTTTTTCTCCTTCATTGATATTTGCTGATGAGGCTGCACTGATGGGCACTGATGGGCTTTACTTATGGGCACTGATGGGCTGCACTAATGGGCACAGATAAGGCGACACTGATAGGCACAAATAAGACAACACTGATAAAATGGCACTGATGGGCACTGATAAGACGGCACTGATTGGCACTGATAATATGGCACTGATGGGTGACACTGATGGGTGGCACTGATGGATGGCACTGGTTAAGACGCGCTGATTAATTTATAGGTGGCACTGTGGGCACTGATAGGGGGCTATGTGGGCACTGATAGGTGGCACTGTGGGCACTGATAGGTGGCACTGTGAGGTGGCACTGAGGGCACTGATAGGTGACACTGTGGGCACTGATGGGTGGTACTCTGGGCACTGATGGGTGGCGCTGGTGGGCACTGGTAGGTGGCGCTGGTGGGCACTGGCACTCTCGCAGTCTCCAGTTAACATATTTTTTTTTAGAAATTCCTGTATATGGCGTGACAAACAGTGAGAAATAGCAAAAAATCTAATATGAATGATAAATGTGTATCCACCATTAAATTAAATAATCAAAAACAACATTAATGTGTCCGTGGATAAATTAAAAAGATTAATATCAGCATCAATAAAATACATATAAAGTATATAAAATACATATAAAGTCCACAAAATTAAAAAATCAGTCAAAACATTGTGACTAAATGAAAATACACCAGTGCACTGTGAAATAAGAGTACATATAATTGTGAACAGCCGTCCTCACACTCCAGAAACAGCAGACCGTGTTGGTTCCACCACCAGAATAGCAGAAATAAACTCTTACCAGATCACCATGATCCCCTATGGCAGAGGATCAAGGAAGGCATATAATAAGTTACAGCTTGGCTTCCAGGAGACCGTAGGTGTAATCACCCACTTTAAACAGCCACTTCACACGTAATCAGGTCATCTTGTAAGTACCATGGTGCATAAAAAATAAAACGATCCATATAGTGTAAAACCTTATAAACATTTATTATTAAAAGAAGTAATGCACTTACAAAGTTGCAGTAATCAAAGAACAAAAAGTCTGATGTGCCGGCCGGAGCACAGACAGACAGCTTGTCCTTCTGGGTAAACGAATGGAGCACGAGGTGGCGTTGTTTCGTAATAACTTACGTCGTCCAGGGGCACCTTTTTCATATGGACTCTTATTTCACAGTGCACTAGTGTATTTTCATTTGGTCACAATGGTTTGACAGATTTTTTAATTTCGTGCACTTATGGACTTTATATGTATTTTATTGATGCATATATTAATCTTTTTGAT
The DNA here is from genome assembly GCA_028564925.1 of Lithobates sylvaticus. Lineage (NCBI taxonomy): Eukaryota > Metazoa > Chordata > Amphibia > Anura > Ranidae > Lithobates > Lithobates sylvaticus. The sequence continues at coordinate 131,668,613 of CM053030.1, read as the reverse complement.
TTATCCATGGGCACATCAATGTTGTTTTTGATTATTTAATTTAATGGTGGATACACATTTATCATTCATATATGATTTTTTGCTATTTCTCACTGTTTGTCACGCCATATACAGGAATTTCTCACATTATTTGATTAATGGGTGGTCTATATATGTGCTTTTTTTATTTCAGTTTTTGAATTATATGGGTAGGGCGACTCTATATTCTTTCTTATTTCCAATTTGTATTTATGTTATACGTAAGAATCGCAGCTCCCGAACTATTGTATGGTTTGAATTAAGATATTCAGCCATTTATTCAGTTTTACCCTAGCACAGTTTTTTTCCAATTCTTCTATTGTCCCTTACTTGTTTGGAGAGTTCCTTTGTCTTCATGGCAGTGTTTGGTTAGTGGCAGCCTCTGGGGACTTTCAAAAAGGTGTGTATATGTAATGACAGATCATGTGACACTTAGATTGCACACAGGACGACATCAATTCACTAATTATGTGACTTCTGAAGGTAATTGGTTGCACCAGAGCCAATTATCAGTTTTTTTTATTTCTGAAAAATAGTTTTATGTATATATTTTGTGTTCTGATCCATCACATATAATTCAGATTAAAAAAACATTGAACTAAAGGCTGTAATGTAACAAAATAGGTAAAAAGCCAAGGGGGGGGGGGGGGGGGTACTTTTGCAAGGCACTGTATACACCTCTCCATAGGGACCATTCAACCATCTATAGAACCTATATAGCCGAGCGCACACCTTTTGGTATGTAACTCTATTAATGCTTTATACCTATATAAAGAAATTTTATGTCATACTCGCCATTCTGTATAGGTTGTTTCTGAATATGCCTGATTACAATCTTTTTCTTAAATAGACCACTATCTTTTGTATCCTGTGCCTCTTAACAGGCTCCTGTGCCCTCCGGAGTGTCATCCTTTCCTGGACCCCTGGCAATCCAACGCTCTTGGTAAGACAATTGATCATTGTGGGGGACTCACAACAGGTGCTTTACTTACATAAAATGCTAGTATATGTATATATAAAGCATTTATGTTTGTTTACTGTATTTTGTGATTAATATGTATTTTCTTTATTTCCATAGTTATGTGATAATCATCTTTAATCACCATCTAATTGTATAATAAAGCTCCCGAAGAAGCAGCTAATGTAAATCCGCTAAACATGTAGAGCAACCAATATACAGATGGTATCTATGTTCAGTTGTCATATAGTCTATACGACTATAGAATTCAAGGTTCTGTTTTGATTATCACTATTGGTTTTAATCTGTAAAAGTCCATCATTCTATGTAATTTTGTAATAAATCTTTTCAAGTATTTTACCTCTGACTGTCTAGCATCAGTTTTGAGAGGAACCACAATATATTAATTGATGAAGATGGAGTTTCAGTTGAAACATGTTGGTAGTAGGAAGAGTGGTGCACATCAAATCAACAACAAAAATTGTGCTGCGCTGTTAAGTAATACTAAAATATACCGTATATACTCGAGTATAAGCCAACCCGAATATAAGCCGAGGCACCAAATTTTACCACAAAAAAATGGGAAAACTTATTGACTCGAGTATAAGCCTAGGGTGAGAAATGCGCAGCTACTGTAAGTGGAAAAGAGGGTCAACAATGCCCATTTGCAGCCTCACTGTGATGCCCCCTATCTGCAGCCAACATTTGGGGTCTCTGGACCCAAAGGGTCCTGAAATGACATTGCTGCAGATGCACACAGTTGACCGACTTTGGAGCCCCGTATCTCTGGGCCACTTGGTGCTAGGAACCCCAATTTGGTGTGCAAACCATGTGGAATCAGCACTACAACATATCCAAAGATGGGGTTCCTATCACCAAGTGGCCCAGAGATAAGAGGCCCTAAAGTCAGTTCGGAAAATGTCGAGCACTTTTATGCAACAGAGAATGACATTTTCCGTCCCGACTTTGGGCCCCGTATCTCAGGGCCACTTGATGCTAGGAACCCCATCTTTGGATATGTTGCAGTGCTGGTTCCACTTGGTTTGCACGCCAAATTGGGGTTCCTAGCACAAGTGGCCCCGAGATACGGGGCCCCAAAGTCGGGTCGGAAAATGTCATTCTCTGCTGCAGAAAAGTGCTTGACTCGAGTATAAGTCAAGGGGGGCATTTTCAGCACAAAAAAATGTGCTGAAAAACTCGGCTTATACTCAAGTATATATGGTAACCTAAAAAGGCACGTGTGCTGGACACACCTGATAAATCCACATAAACAATAAACAATAACAAGCAATGAAGCAAATATCAATGTGTACTGAACATATCACATAAATTACTTATTAAAGACTAATTGTGGTAATCAACACACATAAATAGATATAATAGCAAAGTCCCCTGAAAAGTGATTTACAATCCTCCAAAAAAATGATTCACAATCCTCTAAAGAATGATAGATGAGAAAGTGCACCGTGCAGTAGGCAAAAATAAAGCGACTTTCCTTCTTCTGTGCAAAAAAAGCAATGTAAAGTGCAATGTGATATACTTTGCTGGTGACACCCTCTTCTGTGCATTTGAGTCCAATTTGGATTTATAGTGCAAAGTAATAGCCCAAAAAAGGTGACTTCTTCGGAGTCATAAATAACTTTAATAAGTCATTTATGTGATATGTTCAGTACACATTGATATTTGATTTATTGCACGTTATTGTTTATGTGGATTTATCAGGTGTGTCCATCACACATGCCCTTTTAGGTTATATTTTAGTATGACTTAACAGCGCAGCACTATTTTTGTTGTTGATTTCCTTTGTGGTTATGGAATAACCTCCCAGTGCCCTACAGCAGTTTTTAGGTTTTCCTTTTCATCACAGTGTGGGAATACTTACTAGACATTGGTGCACATTATAGCCACAGTTACCAGTTCTGTGTGGTTACGATATATGAATGCCGGCCTCTAGAAGGGAACTTTTTTGGGGATAATCATTCTGGTATAAACTCGATACATTGATTCTTATGAGTAGAACTATATTTTATTAATTAAGGCTACTTTTACATTGCTCAACTTAAGCTTAACTTCTGTGTCAATAGATTCATATAAGAATGTTTGAAAATTGTGGAAGATATATTGGAAGACAAGTGTCAAACTGAGGCTACAAATAGTGGCGTGCTACAGGGAGCCTCCCATATCACCCTTGGAACTTCTAGCACTGACAGCAAGGTTTGGAAGGCAGAAGAGCTGACAGTAGTTCAGAAGCAATGGTGGTAAGTGTGTTTGTGAGAAGTGTTCTGCCTTGCATTTTGATCTTTTAGGTAACATTGCAGTGAGCTGAACCCTCACTAAGGATGAGCTTGGGGGTTGGTTCAACCATGAGTTTAACCTAAACTCAGCCTGTTCACCGTTCTGTTAACAGGAGAACAAACTGCCCAGATCTAACCACTTTTCCTGTATTCCAAACCCTCTGGCTAATGCACCTGGAAATTTGTCATTCAGCAGAGGTATCACTACTATATCACCATATTTGGTCAACAATGTCACCCAGGTTACACAACACTGTTTACATTCCAGCAGTGCTAGGAAACTGCTATATGTGATGAGAGTAGTGGTGGGCCAACATTGTCATGTTGGCAGGTATCGCTCATCATGATTGACACTGGATCTACATCACTGGACATGATTGACTTTGGATTTACCAAAGACAGCAGAGAGCATACCAATCCATGTGCATTGCAGGGAAATTAAGCCCCTCCCCTGCAAGGTACCTTGTCTAGTGATGTAGATCAAGCATTAACCATTTTTAGTGATGCGCAATGACTGGCCCGCACAAAAATGCTGTCCTGCTGGTATTCCTGTTATGATCGACAGCTCCCTGGCAATGTTGAATGTAAACACAATGGCAGGGCTACCAGGTGATAACATTGACCCAATATGGTTATATTCTTGCACCATCAGAGAGCTGTACTTTGTGACAGGAGTAGGAAGGGGCATTGCTGTCATGATGATGTGTCATTGGGCATCTCTCATCATGATTGCCACTGGATTAACATCACTGCCAATGTGACAGACATTAGATTTACATTGGGGGACATTTTACCCCTAAATTCCTTTTGGGGGGACAAAATGTGGGGCTAAGGCTCTTGTTTACCTCCAAATGGGGACAAACTGCCTTGCAAAGGGGTAGGCTTCATACTCCTCGCAAGGCACCTGCAAGGCTGCCTGTGCCTGTGACTGAGTGTGAGCTGAGCAGCTGTCCACAGTCCACCTGCACAGCACCTACCGCTGCCTGAGGTGTTGCAGTCTGTCACTGTGTCCATGTTCTGGAGGCACGGAAGTCGGCATTCACACTTTCCATTCTGCCACCAGTGAGTTCCCCATAGCAGCATTGTCTGCAGGAGTCCAATTCCAAAAGTATACACATCACAAATTGTATAAGACATGAGAGCCTAAGAGGGATTTTCCTTGTCCAGCCCTGATTAACCACTTACAGACCGGAAGGATTTTCCCCCTTAAAGACCAGACCATTTAACTGACAATTGCACGGTCGTGCGACGCTGTACACAAACAAAATTGATGTCCTTTTTTTCCCACAAAAAGAGCTTTCTTTTGGTGGTATTTGATCACCTCTGCGGTTTTTATTTTTTGCACTATAAACAAAAAAGGAGTGAAAATTTGGAAAAAAAACACAATATTTTTTATTTTTTGCTATAATAAATATCCTAAAACAAAATAAAAAAACAAAAACAAATTTCTTCATCAGTTCAGGCCAATATGTATTCTTTTACATTACTTTAACATATTGAATGGTTTGCGCAAAAGTTATAGCGTCTACAAAATAGGGAATAGATTTATGGCATTTTTATTATAATTTTTTACTAGTAATGGCAGCGATCCGCATTTTTTAGCGGGACTGCGATATTGTGGTGGACAGATCGGACACTTCTGACACATTTTTGGGACCAGAGACATATATAAGTATATGATTACTGATTACGATATATATATATATATATATATGTGATTACTGTGTAAATGTCACTAGCAGGGAAGGGGTTAACACTAGGGGGCGATCAAGGGGTTGACTGTGTTCCCTAGGGAGGTGCTTTCTAACTGACTGACTGGGACTGACTGGAAGAGGAGAGAGATTGCTGTTTCTAATCACTAGGAACAGCAGATCTGTCTCTCCTCCCCTGTCAGAATGGGGATCTGTCTGTTTACATTGGCAGATCACCGTTCTGGCTCTCTGTGGAGTGGTCGCAGGTCATGCACATCGGCTCCGGCGTTACGCAGACGGCTCGCGAGCACCCTAGAGCTCTTAAGGCAGCCGACGTACAATGATGCCATTCCGCCTAGGAGAGCCAACCTGCCGCAGTACCACTGCGGCGGCTGGTCCTCAAGTGGTTAAAGTGTGGCATTGTGGGGAGTGGCCAGTGAGGAGATTTTTTCATCAGAGATCATGGCCCAGTGTATTAATATATGTACGGTATACCTACATGTGATTATCTTTGACCTATAGAGAAATTGATGTAATACAATTTGCGAAGTACACAATACCACCTGAACACATTTAGTATATATATTTTTTCCTTAGGATTTAGCACCGTCCCATTACTATATCTATATTGTGCCAGTGTAATTAGAAGCTGTTGTAAGTGATTAATGTGGTTGTTAAGTCACTTTTCTTCCTACAATCCCCAGTGTTATATTACAGTATGTGCCCCAGTATATGTTATTTATAAAAACAATGCCGCTTCATACCTAATTTCAGAGTGCTGTTTAGCGCTCATGTGACCACCTGCCAACGATCCCACAGCTACAGAGGGCAGGGTTAAGAATACCCGGGAGGAGAGCCCCAGGTGGTCACATGAGCGCTGATTGCCACTCTGAAATTAGGTATGAAGCGCTATTGTTTTCTTTTTATAAATAACATGCACTGAGGCACATACTGTAATATAACTCTAGGGATTGTAGTAAGAAAACAATATTTTTTGCAGCAGGAGGGAAGCGATGACACAGCTGACCAGCAGGGAGGGAGAGATGGAGCAAGGAGAGAGCAGATGACGGAGGCGCGTTAACTGACCACGGTGTCAGGGCTCAACAGCCATGACATACCGTGCTCAGTTTATAGGGGGGAGGGTATAGCCAGGCAGGATCAGCCAGGTATTTTAGATGACACGGGGGCCATGGGGGACACTTGGGCCCAGGCAGCACAATGGCTTGGGCCGGTCCTGGTTCTATGTGATACTGAAAGTGCGCTGAGATAGGTAGGAGGAGAACCAGGAAAGAGCAGAGTCAGGGAGGCCAAGGGAGTGGCGTTAATTGAGGAGGAGAATTACAACCCAAAACACATTATGCTACACATTCCAAGTATAGAAATACCATATTAGTAAGATTTTTTTCAGTGCCTGGACTGATTATGTACCAGACATTGTATCTTGTATATCACACAAATCAACCAATTGTATCAAAACCAATGTAATGTAGCGGTCGCCACTATACAAGTGGTCCAGGAATATAGCTTAGTGTAGTGTTATGTATAGCAGTCCCAATTCCTATAAGTCAAGCAAGCTTAGTGTACTAGAATGTGGCTGCCCCCAAGAATGCCATGTTCACTGGCCAGGAAGTACAGGAGGCTAAAGAAGGGAAGAACAAAAGCGCTCCTGTGGTTCTATGAGTGCAGTTGTCTGCAGGGGATGGCTGGGACTGGTGTTTTGCAGGAACATAGGCAGTACAGAAGCAGAGACATTGGTCAGCATATGGGCAAAGGATTGGTCCAAGAAACAGGCAAATTAGGACCATTGGTGCTAGCTATACTGGTCTGACGACACTGTGGCTGTTGTGGTGGAGATCAGAGAACTGTAACTGGCTGCATTATTAGGGTTCATTCACATGTAAGGTTGGGGGTGGTCAAATCTTATGCTTGAGCTGCAGTTTTAGCACCCCTCAGCCGCTATCCCCTTTAGCTGCAAAGGCAATGCCTGGGGTTGTACACCTGCCGTGGCTGTAATGCTCTTTTTTACAGCTGTGGAAGGAATTATACCCCCTGTATGTCTACATATTGTGACCCATTCAAATAAATAGGGTTGCTTCTGCAGGGTCCAAGAGGTTAAAGCAAGTGGTGAGGAGTCGATACAATGCCTTGTCACTGCCTGTCAAATTCTCCCTGAAGAAGGATCCAAACATGGAGAGCAAAACATGTGAAAAAAACCTTATAGTAACACAATAATTGTTGTGGCTGTGGTCAGGGACACAGTGACACTGTAATTGGTGTAGCGTGATCAAGGGACCTGTAACTGGGTGACAGTGATTAGGGGCACTGTAACTGGGGTAACAGGGATTAGGGACAATATGACTGGTATGGTGGGGACCAGGGACCCTGGGAATGAGGTGTTGGTGACCAGGTACACTGTAACTGGTGTGAGGGAGATCAGCGACACTGTAACTGGTGTGGGGGCGATCAGGGACACTGTAACTGGTGTGGCAGTGATTAGGGACAATGTGACTGGTTTGACAGTGATTAGGGACATTGCAAATGGGGCACTGTGCGTGGGTGGCAGGGATTTATACATATTTATATTCTGGGAAGGTGATCAGGATATTTTTTTTACACAGGTTTTTGTTTTTTTATATTTACTTGTACAATGATGATCATTGTAAAAACAATCGTTTTAACTGTCATGAATGGTTTATATTCATAACTCATTAATTATTATGTAATTTCTGTGGTTGACTACAGCTATCACATGGTACAGGGCCGCTGTGATTGGCCCTGTACCATGTGATTACTGTGACCAATCACAGCAATCACAATAGCAAGCACTGATGTCATGAATCAAAGCCATTCATGACAGTTGTTTGTGAATGAACAGCTGAAGAACCAGCTGTGACAAACTCCGCGCCACACAACAAAAATATAAATTGTGAAAAAAAAAATGTCAATATAAAAAAGCTGCTCCCTTAAAAAAATCTGTGAGATTTCTAGGTAATTTGAAAATATAACGATAGGGGCGCTAATGAAGGGGACACACACTCCCCCCTTTCCTGGCCAGCCAGGCTGCATGCTCAGATTAAGGGGCTCAGACTTTTTCTTTTGACAGGAATCACCCTTAAAATTCATACCAGACCCCAAAAGTCTAAAGCATTCATCGTTCCTGTTGACTAATAAATCTCTATCATGTGTTTTGTTTTCCAAACTTCTAAAACATAAGTGTAGCATCCTTCTGTAAAATTATATTCTTCAACTTTTATGTCAGAGTAAAAAATGATGTTTCTTAAGGTATTTATTTAATTAAGCACTGGCGCTTGTTTGCAAGCAGCTAAAATGAAACAAAACCAGAAATTATTCCAAAACAAATATTTTCACCAGAAACTTTGTACAGCCATCAGTAATTAATTTATTCTGATGCATTTGCTCCCTTCTTCACTTGGCTTAGCCCACAAGCATGTATTAAACCCCTCCCCTAGATTTATCGAAGCATCCCTGTTTGGATTTCCTGGTTTCTTGGAAGTGGCTAAAGAAAATAAAAAGAAAATATGTTTACATAGCTCATTAGCCACCACCTGCACCTGGCTATGGGATAGCTTTTTATTACTGTATCTCCCTTAAGCCCTGTACACACAGGCCGAATATCGGCTGAAATCAGCCATTACACTAGAAACCGTCTGACTTTCGGCCCATTTGTACAGCTGCCCATCCAACAGAAGCCTATCTCACGACCAGCTTCTATCTAATGAGCATGATTGAAAACCAGCAGTCGATCGGCATCCAATCAGCAATTGCAGCCAATGGTTGTGAGCATTGACCAGTGTGTTCTGGCGGGGGGACCCTGTCAGAACACATCGCATAGTTAGTATGGTGACCTCTCAGTTTTTTTTTTTTTGTTTTGCCCGCTGGGTTGAACAAAATAAAACTTAACCTGTGTACCCGGATTTAACCAGTTGACTTTGTTTACCACCATGTTAGTACTCACCTCTAACCTGTAGCTTCAATCACATTTACTGAATGCTGTGTCTCCATCCTCCACCTTGAATCCAATTATCCTTTAACTAGCTTTGTACTGTATTTTAGCATTTTTTTTCTAATAATCATACTCTTTCTTTGTTTTGTCCAAATTGCTTAATTTGCCATTATTAGCATTTTATGTCTATATTCTGCACCTCATTTAGATCACCACTCTTGTTTATTGTGAAAATTATTTTATTTATCAATGACTGCGGTTGATAATTTTTCTTTCTTTCTACAATAGATTCTCCTTTAAGATAGATCCAAGTCTCTGTGTCTTCTTAATCTGAGTCTCATCCTCCCTCCCTCCTGTCCAATCATGTCTTAGAAAGAATGACAGAAAGATGTATGTTCTACATTACACAACGTAAATATTCAGTCTGTCCTGCTCTAACCCTACTACTTTGATTAGATTTACAAACTTTGGATATCATTATTTCAAGAATATTTTGGGTACTTAAAAATACTTGAACTTCTTAAAAAAATATGAGGCTGCTGATAACGAGAGATGCCCAAGCCTTTCAAATTCCACATATTGTTTAGCTCAACAATTGGCCCAATGTTAACTGAGAACTAGTTATGAGTGAATCTTCTTTGGTTTGATTAGAGGGCAGGTCAGCAAACATTTATATAAATCTGCAAACTGTGAAGTTTAATGCAAACCTCAATGAAGTCAGAAGGATGTTAATAGGCAAGGGATTGTCAAACAAAGGCCATGCTGGGTGGGCACTGCCAGGATGAACATGTACCAAAGCAAAAAATAAAAAATAAAAAATAAAAATACATCATTAAGTGAGGAGCAGCATTTGATAAGGTGTAAAGTAAAACATAAAAATGGCACAATTCCTTTAAATAATATGCCAAGGAAGTGGCGCATCTGTAGGATGTAATAGGAAAAATAAAAAACTTAATTTCAGACCCTTATCAAAGCATTCAGCCTGGCTGGCCAGGTAAGGGGTCAGCAAGCATGCACTTCCCCCCTCTGAAACATATCAAAACACATGCCCTCAACACATCTAAGATAAAGGTCTGGTATGGATTTTGACAGGAATCTCCACATCATTTATTTTTCTTGCACAGCATTATTGGCTGTTAATATATAATGTATTACAAGGACACAGGCAGAGAGCCTACACGGCATCCTTCGTTTCTAGGATTCAGTTGGTTGCTTGCATCCTGGCAACCAAAGGCCCTTGTGGCCCACGCAGTGCAAAGTTGTCACTTAGAGGCTGTAGTTTTATGATCACTAAATTAATGACTTCTGGCTGAAGCCAGAGGTGCACTTGGATTGGTCAGCGAGCATCCTATTTAGTTCGCTCATTCACTGAACAATGAACACCCAAAGTTCGAGTGAATCCTGGGTGACCATGAAAATGAACCTTAACTCTACTCTATAACTATCCAGTAATTAGCAGTATCAGACTTTAAAATATAAATACCATGAGAAATCATGAGGGTTGTTATTGCTTGCCTCCTGAAAATACCAGTTGCCTGGCTCTGTGTGGCTTGTACAGTATTTTTTTTTGTCAGTCATTGACCTAGAACAAGCATTTCTCATCTTTATACTGCACTTGTTCTGGGTCAGTTAATCTGATGTCATTGCAACATCTGAAAAGATAAAATTTTGTTTTTTACAGGCTATATAAGGTGTTCCTTTTTTTGAGCTTGTACTTGTGTGAAAGAATGCTAGCAACATGGTTTAGCTTTTTACTCTCTTTTAATCTATTTACTTTTTATATTAAATTATTACATACCTCTAGTAGGAACCAAAATAAAGTATACAATTGTGATTGAACCGTCCCACACTTCGCTTATGTGCTTCCATCAGTATACCGCTTCCTCTGAACATACAGTGGTGTGAAAAAGTGTTTGCCCCCTTCCTCATTTCCTGTTCCTTTGCATGTTTGTCACACTTAAGTGTTTCGGAACATCAAACCAATTTAAATAATAGTCAAGGACAACACAAGTAAACACAAAATGCAATTTGTAAATGAAGGTGTTTATTATTAAAGGTGAAAAAAAATCCAAACCATCATGGCCCTGTGTGAAAAAGTGATTGCCCCCTAAACCTAATAACTGGTTGGGCCACCCTTAGCAGCAACAACTGCAACCAAGCATTTGCGATAACGTGCAATGAGGCTTTTACAGCGTCCTGGAGGAATTTTGGCCCACTCATCTTTGCAGAATTGTCCTAATTCAGTTACATTAGAGGGTTTTCGAGCATGAACGGCCTTTTTAAGGTCATACCACAACATCTCAATAGGATTCAGGTCAGGACTTTGGCTAGGCCACTCCAAAGTCTTCATTTTGTTTTTCTTCAGCCATTCGGTGGTGGACTTGCTGGTGTGTTTAGGATCATTGTCCTGCTGCAGAACCCAAGTTCGTTTCAGCTTGAGTACACGAACAGATGGTCAGACATTCTCCTTCAGGATCTCTTGGTAGACAGCAGAATTCATAGTTCCTTTTATCACGGCAAGTCTTCCAGGTCCTGAAGCAGCAAAACAGCCCCAGACCATCACACTACCACCACCATATTTTACTGTTGGTATAATGTTCTTTTTCTGAAATGCAGTGTTCCTTCTACGCCAGATATACTTGGACACACACCTTCCAAAGAGTTCCACATTTGTCTCATCGGTCCACAGAATGTTGTCCCAAAAGTCTTGGGGATCATCAAGATGTGTTGTGGAGAAATTGAGACGAGCTTTGATGTTCTTTTTGCTCAGCAGTGGTTTTCTCCTTGGAACTCTGCCATGCAGGCCAATTTTGCCCAGTCTTTTCCTGATGGTGGAGGCATGAACGCTGACCTTAACTGAGGCAAGTGAGGCCTGCAGTTCCTTGGACGTTGTTGTGGGGTCTTTTGTGACCTCTTGGATGAGTCGTCGCTGCGCTCTTGGGGTAATTTTGGGCGGCCGGCCACTCCTGGGAAGGTTCACCACTGTTCCATGTCTTCGCCATTTGTGGATAATGGCTCTCACTGTGGTTCGCTGGATTCACAAAGCTTTGGAAAGGGCTTTATAACCCTTTCCAGACTGATAGATCTCAATTACTTTCTTTCTCAATTGTTCCTGAATTTCTTTGGGTCTCGGCATGATGTGTAGCTTTTAAGGATCTTCTGGTGGACCTTACTGTGTCAAGCAGCTCCTATTTAAGTGATGCCTTGATTGTGAACAGGTGTGACAATAATCAGGCCTGGGTGTGGCTAGAGAAATTGAACTCAGGTGTGGACAACCACAGTTATAGTATGTTTTAACAAGGGGGGCAATCACTTTTTCACACAGGGCCATGATGGTTTGGATTTTTTTTCACCTTTAATAATAAACACCTTCATTTACAAATTGCATTTTGTGTTTACTTGTGTTGTACTTGACTATTGTTTAAATTGGTTTGATGTTCCGAAACACTTAAGTGTGACAAACACGCAAAGGAACAGGAAATGAGGAAGGGGGCAAACACTTTTTTACACCACTGTATATATCAGATATTATAGCCGCCTATTGCAACCAAGATCTAGACGTGACTGGTTTGGCTGCAAAACTGGAATTGTTTATTTGAAAACTCAGAGAAGTTATACTACACACTCAGGTGAGGCTGATCATATTATCATATGCAAACGCAACTGTATACAGAAATATAATTGACATGCTAATTAACTCAACACATAAACCAGGCTAGGTGGAGTGCACAGAATGTTAGCAAGCAAACGATAGGTGACACAATTAACAATTAACCATGGGACAGACAAGCTTAGTAGAAAACACATACTACCTTAATAAACAGACAAAAGCAGGAGACCACCAGCAACAAACTGTCCGGCATCGAGCTCACAAAGTACAATACACATTAGCCCAAGTATGAACACATCCCTTAATAGTTTGCTAGCAGACAATAGGTGTGTTAGCACAAATAACAATGTGTGGAAGACAGGTGGTTGAGCTGATGATATTAACATGTGCTATTAGTCTGACTGTGTTGAGCAGTCCTAGGCAGCTAGGCCCTAAACAGGGACCCTGGGCCTAGAATTCCCAGAGTCTGGGTGTCTTAGGGAGACATGGACTTGAATCCAAAGTAAAATTACTCCAAGGGTCCCCCCAGCATACACCTCACAAAGACTAGTATTCCCTTAAATGCCAGGGCCAGTAGTCAGTAGGCAAGAGGCTAGCCTGCAATCCTCTCCAAAAGCCCCTGTCCTTGGTGAGTCTGTCAAAACAATAAATTGTCAACTTGTTATGTTAATTTTCAAATAGCCAAATAAAAGAGAAACTCATATTTTTTTGTCAAAAGTGAAGTCCTCATCAAGTTACTTATATACTTTGCAAGAATTTAAGAAGACACTATTGCAGATTCCTACCTCGTATTACTAGTGGAGGCCACATTAAGGGTTAAGTGTGTCATAATATGCAACCATACTGTGTGCGCTTGCACATTAGGGCAAATGCTATAGGTACCCAATGCATTTTATTTCTGCAGTTGGTCCTGACTCCTTATAGCAAGCCTGTCAGGGACATGGCATGCGCAGATGTGCATTAGCAGGTGCCCGTCTTGCCGGACATAGGCTAAACCCTATGCGCGGGAACATTATCGCTAACAGGCGAACACATATGCGCATGCGTGAAAATGCACGCACACAATAGCCATTAATGCTGGCGCCAAATGGCCTATATAAAGACAGCAGCTTCACTAGTGCAGCTGTTGTCTGATCTGAAGTTTTACCCTGTGTTCTGATCCTGTGCCTGTATCTGATCCAGTATTTGACCCAGATTTCTGACCACACTGCTGTCTCCAATTCTGACTTTTGGCTTGCCTTGACCCTGATTATTCCTGTCTGTCTGCCTGATTTCCTTTTGCCAAACCCAGCTTGGACTCTGACCATTCTCTGCCCTCATGTTTATGATAGACCGATCCCCCGTGTATGACCTGGCTTGTCTGACTCTGCTCCAGCCTTTTGCTTCCAGCCTGTGTAGCTCCAGTACTGCCATCCTGCATCTACAACTTAATTGCATCCACTGTCCTGCATCCACAGCATACCTGCATCCGCTGTTCCTGCTACCTTTTGCTGCTCGGCAATCCAGTTTGGTCCTTCTACTCATCAGCTGCCACTACCGCTACCAATGGAGGACTTTGCATGTGCTCTTACCTCACCGTGCTCTCGCGGCCACTGTTGCAACTCCAGTGGTCCTTGAGCCGGGGCTGTACGAGAGGTCTCCCTCTACTCGTCAGGCTCTCACAGACGGTACTTAACAAAGTCTCCGTCTTCTAAACCACATTTCCTCATTGGTTCACTGGCTGTAATTGACAGCAGCAGGAGCCAATAGCTTGCGCTGCTGTGTGAGGGAATGAGGATTGAGAGACTTCAGAGGTTTGCTGCTTTCATGCTCATCGTTGGATTAAGATAGGTCAGGTACATATAAAGGGGGGCTGCACCCAGAAGGTTTTTTACCCAAAAGTAAATAATAGAGATAAGCCCAGGAGATGTAATGCCTTCACATTTTACAAAGTGGTTGAATTCCTGGAAATCAGCTTTATGGTAGAAAAGTTCAGATGATTGTTAAAATAATGGAAGAAAGGGGAGAAGTATACAATTATAGACTGCTAAAGACTGGAGTACTGCTTTAGATGTCCATGTTACCACATTCCTAGGCTTACAAAGTGAAACAGTTTTTGATGCACAATGTTACAGAAAAAATAACTCTGAGGAACTTACACCAATATTTGTTCTTTAATAAATATTAGTGTAGCCTACTTGGTTATTTTCTCTGCTACATTGTGCAATATAGCATGCTCCTGCCAGTTAGCTCCTCAACTCTGTTTTATATGGTGTTGTACTCCCTGGAAAAAATGTCTGAATACTTTCAAAGTTATTATTATCATAAATGTCATGATAAAAATAGAATGCAAATAACCAGGGAATTTTCACCTATTTCCTTTCTAGATATTTTGTAGGATACACTATCAAATCATTTATTTACAGTAGATATCCTGGATCAAACCATGCCAACCACTCCTTTTAACATTCATGCTTCTATTTTTATTTTAACAACTATAAAACCAGATAAAAATGAAAACTTACAAAAGAAGTGGCCAATTCCTCAAAGAAAAGTTAATGTTATCTAATAATAGAAGCAAATCATACTGATGATTTGCTTCTATTATTAGATAACATTAAGTTGTCTGACCCTCCCTCAGACAACGTTGTCTTTTTTAATGTAGTTTTGAAGATTTTTTCACTTGCAATCTGTGGTTTTATATTATATGGTGCTTTTTCTATAAATAAGCGTATACTTTATTGAATCGTGGGGTTCAAAGAAGTGACCTTCTTGGGAGTTTCTCCACCCCTTTCTTGCATATGATTTTCTGGTCACATGAACTGCACCATGTGTAGATAGCACATGGTGATTGGTTGAAAGACTATTTATAAGGTGTTTATACTGATTGTCAGTTCAGCGGTAGATCCAGGCTTTATTGATTTATTTGGCCTCTCGTAGCCAGAATTTAAGTGGTCAGACCTGTCTGAAATTCAGTAGTAACAGCAGCTTCTTTAAAACCATCTAATATGTGATATCAGCTGCTAGAATGCTAGAACTCTGGCCTCTTATGGTCGGGATCCACCCAGATGCCTGGATAGGCAGCTGGTGCAGCTTTTCAGCCTGCCCATACATGGAACAAAATTTGGCCTGTCCCTGTAAAACCAGTCGAATTGTGTTCCATGTATGGGCAGGCTGATTGTACCCAAGTCAATCCATCAATCAAATTGGGTACAACCAGACTGCTAGATTTTTCTACATACAGATACTACCAGCGTCTGTCTATAACTGCTAGCAGTAACCATTGTATTCTGCTGGCTAAGAATGCTTTCCGCACCCCCCCACTGGCAGAATACAAGAGTGCAGTGGGAGGAATTCGCCCATCAACACTGACTGTGTAGATGGGGAAATCAAGCAATTTTCCTATCACCTATGGTCTAATTTACTTTGCATCACTCATTAAAGTGACACTAAAGGTTAGATTTTTATTTTTTTTTAAATAACAAACATGTCATACTTACCTATACTGTGCAGCTTGTTTTGCACAGAGTGGCCCCGAATGGCATTTTCTGGGGTCCCCTGGCGGCTCTCCTAGCTCCTCCCCATCTCAGATAACCCCCTGGGAGAAGCGCTTTCCTAGGGGGTTACTTTGCGGGCGTCCTCCCGAGTCCTGCATTCAGCGTCCATAGACACAGAGTGCAGGACTCTGCCCCACCCCCTGGCGCCCACGTCATTGGATTTGATTGACAGCATTTGATTGACAGCAGCGTGAGCCAGTGGCTGCGCTGCTATCAACCCAATGAAGAGCCGAGAACCACGGGTAAAGATCCAGCGCGTTCACGATGCAGGACTTTCCAGGGCTCAGGTAAGAAAAACGGGGAGCTGGGGGGGGGGAGGTAATCGTCAGATGTTTTTTTCCCCTTAATGCATGGGATGCATTAAGGTGAAAAAACAGGAACCTTCACAACCCCTTTAAGGCTATATTCACATCAGAGCAGCTGCAGGAAGGTGCAATAACAGAAAAATGTGCTGTTGCTTAGGAGATGCATAGGGGTACTATAAATTCTAATGGCACCCCCATACACTGGAAACCGCAGCGTGGTTTCTCGTACACTGCACTATGCAGTTTCCATGCTTTTGGAAAAGGTGCCGAGATCTTTTCTCTGCATTTCAGGAGGTACAGTCTATTGAAATGAATGGACTGCTGTGCCCGAGCAAATGCAGCCGCTGAAAAAAACATAGATGTGCACCAGGCCTTAATGTGGAGTTATACCCAAAAGTGGAACTTCCGCTCATTGTACTCCCCCCCACTCCGGTGCCACATTTGGCACCTTTCAGGGGGGGAGAAAGACAGGTATGCTTTCCCCACTTCTGGGAGCCTCAGCAGCGGGTACTGACGTCACGGTTTGGGCTCCCTCCTCCTCCCTCCTCCTCCCCCTGTCGCCGAACCAGTAGGAGAGAGGAGCAGAGCCTCGCACATACACAGTAGGGTTCCCGGCGTGAAGCCTAAAGGCTACACTGCTGGGTTCCCTTACTCGCAATGGAGGCGGCAGCACCCGACATCAGCTGCGGTGCTGACATCGCTGGACTCCAGGACAGGTAAGTGTCCGATTATTAAAAGTCAGCAGTTGCAGTATGTGCAGCTGCTGGCTTTTAATTTTTGCAGCGGTGGGCGGACCTCCACTTTAACATTGTAATGGTTTTGAGAACCACTGTGTCAGACAGACATTTTTTTTTCTACAGCAGCAGTTTCTAAAGCTACTATGTTTACACAGCAACTCCTGACTTTTATTTTAAGAGCTGAGAATTTCTGGGAAGTAGGGGAGGCATGGCAGTGGGACACACACATCCAGAGTACTTTGACACCCAGTGTCCTCAACTGAGTAAATATAAAGAATAATATATTGTTTAAGGTCTCTGTGTCTCAGAGTAACATCTAACTACATGGCTTAGTCTGTAACAAACTCCTAGAGAGAGTCAAGCTGTGAATCGCTACTTCACTGAATGCTGAGTCATAGAAAATCACTAACAAAACCCACTGTTTCCAGGTCCAGGAGGGAGGATAGGGACTAGGGGAAGATCCTGCTAATATACACAACAAATATATACATTGCAGAAAAGTAGCATGAGTCACAGAAGAGGACATCAGAATAACCAACGATTATCCCCATCTCATGTGTATTGCCGTGATTCACCACCTGATCTACTTTGAGCTCACCAGTTAATGTACCCCTGCAACACTGTCATGAAGATAAAAAATAAAACTGTCTGAGAATACTTTAATAGAAGTTGCCACATTCTGAATCAGATCAAGTTACATACTAGTATTGTTCACTTGTTTAGCTTTATTATCCTGATTGCTTGAGCAGTGGCCCTGAAAACAATACGCAACCTGGGGGTTGGACAATGGCTGCTTCCATCAAAAGGTTCTAAGATAGGTTCAGCATTTAATTGGATGGAAGATTCTGTTTAGCTAAAACAATAAATTAAGAAAACTGCTTCATAGAAATTTCAAGGAAAAAAAAACAACCAGCTCATCTTAAGTATACTGACAATCCTACACTTATATTACTTTTTAAATTGTACTTAGAGATCAAATCCAAAAAGTATGAAAGTCAAAGGAATTAAAGTTCTAATTGCCATAGATCAAACAACTCTGGTGAAAGGTCGAAAATAATACCATCTAGTTGTATCCTGGGTTAAATCAGATTTTATTTTGTGTTCAGTAACATTTCTCATCTTTCCATATAGCCACTCTGCTTGACTGCATGTACCCCCTCATAATCAGTCTCAGCTGCTTCTCATATATTTAGGCTTACGCATTAGGGTGATGAACATGGTGCAGAGTTCACAAACTCCCCATTCAACAGAAATCTGATTGATTGGAATTGTTGCATTGCTTTATGACAGTGCTCTTCACCAGTATAAGTCAGTGACCCAAACCTTAGCCCATTTCTTTTTATCCCACATGAAAATTGCACTGCTGTGATATTTTACAGACAAGAAGTGGGTGATCACCTTTGTTAGACAGTTTGTTTTGTAAGTGGACCTTATTTTTGTAATTGCCAGGACAAAGAACTGTAATCTTCTAGTTAATCTTGAGTGCCATTTATTTGGAGGCTAATTGGCAACACAGATAGTTGTTACTTTAAACTTTGATAAATGAGTTGGTGTACCAAATAACACAAAAAATTGCATTTCTTTTTTTAATTAGTTAGCTGCTTTTCCAGAGGTCTGCACTGATATAGAAGGACAATATCAGGTACCTACAGCAATATTTTTTCAATTTTTAGTAAGGTACCTTCAATCACCTTGAATCACTTCCCGACCGGTCAATAGCAAAATGATAGAAAAAGGAGGGGTGAATACTGCGCTGTGTATAAAATTAAATGAGGAAAGCTGCTGACATTGCCGAAAGATTATCGGTTGTAAGGAAATTGTGTGTAAATTAATGCTGCGCTAGAAGACTAGTACTCTTGAAAGGGAAGTACTAATTGTGGTAAATTTTAAGGTGTAAAGATAAAGGAGAATATTATGGCGTGATGCCTATCTCTAATACCTTAAATATGTAAACATATAAAGCGCAAAACCTTACATATAAAACACATATAAAACACATAAAATCGGCATAAATATAATGTTTTCAATAAAATTCTCAATAAAATGGTGAATATGAAGAATCCAAGTGATTTAAGATTAGTGAGAATAAAAATCAAAGGATGGTTTGATACCGTGAAAAATATTGTGATAGATAAAATATATAAAACTCAATGTCTTATTAAAATCGTGGGTGCTAGGTGAGAAAAACTATACATATAAGTGTATAGAAGTGAAGTCCATAGCATTGATTGGTGTCCAAGTGAGATAACACTGTGGCAACGGGTGATTCTGTTTGGTGGAATGGTGACAGTTGTCTGCTGGCTCTCGGGCCTAATGAAATAAGGCTTACCGGATGGATTGGACCTGAAAAGGCTTACGCCTCACAAGTCGCAAAAGCTTTTAACCTTTGGAGACTGGCCAGTCTCTGCTCCTCGTGGTGATTCCGAAACTTTCTCTGGTACCACATGGGTTGGTGGTTCACAGGTGGGTAAGTATCAGATGGGAAAAAACAGGACAGGACAGGACACCACACGGCAACTCTTCCTCACAAAAGAAACATCCGCTCTGCTACAGGGAGAGTGCAGCTGATATCACTCCGCCCTCAAAGTGATATCAGCTGCACTCTGCCTCTCCCTGTAGCAGAGCGGATGTTTCTTTTGTGAGGAAGAGTTGCCGTGTGGTGTCCTGTCCTGTCCTGAGACTCCTGTCTGCCAGACCAAGACTGCTTTCGAACGTGGACCTCCGATGCCCTTTTTTTCCCATCTGATACTTACCCACCTGTGAACCACCAACCCATGTGGTACCAGAGAGAGTTTCGGAATCACCACGAGGAGCAGAGACTGGCCAGTCTCCAAAGGTTAAAAGCTTTTGCGACTTGTGAGGCGTAAGCCTTTTCAGGTCCAATCCATCTGGTAAGCCTTATTTCATTAGGCCCGAGAGCCAGCAGACAACTGTCACCATTCCACCAAACAGAATCACCCGTTGCCACAGTGTTATCTCACTTGGACACCAATCAATGCTATGGACTTCACTTCTATACACTTATATGTATAGTTTTTCTCACCTAGCACCCACGATTTTAATAAGACATTGAGTTTTATATATTTTATCTATCACAATATTTTTCACGGTATCAAACCATCCTTTGATTTTTATTCTCACTAATCTTAAATCACTTGGATTCTTCATATTCACCATTTTATTGAGAATTTTATTGAAAACATTATATTTATGCCGATTTTATGTGTTTTATATGTGTTTTATATGTAAGGTTTTGCGCTTTATATGTTTACATATTTAAGGTATTAGAGATAGGCATCACGCCATAATATTCTCCTTTATCTTTACACCTTAAAATTTACCACAATTAGTACTTCCCTTTCAAGAGTACTAGTCTTCTAGCGCTGCATTAATAGCAAAATGACAGCCAGGTGGTGGCTTTCTTGTTCCGAATACATGTCACATGACGTCCTTCAGAACAAGGGCGGTGATTGGTGGTGCGATGTGTCGCTTGGACACACCACATCTCTGATCACGGTTAAGAGTCTATGACGTTAGCTCTTTATCATGTTATTAGCTGTGTTATCGGTATTCCTCTGTTCATGCTGACAGTGCGTGAGTAGAGGAGAAAGAATAAGTAGCTTTCCTGACAGGGGGTCTGCACTGATAATCAGAGCAATGATTATCAGTGCAGCCCCATCAGCGATTTCAGCCAATTCCCACCAGTGATGCCCACAAGTGGCCACCAGTTGTGGTGATTAAATGCCACCAAAAAAAAGCTCTATCTGTCTCAAAACAATGATAATTATTTAGTTTGTGTACAGCATTGCATGACCGCACAATTGTCATTCAAAGTGTGACAACTCTGAAAGTTGAAAGCTGGCCTGGGCAGAAAGTGGGTGAAAGTGCCCTGTATTAAAGTGGTCAAAGTGTATGTTACCCCACAAAGTAAGATTTAATGTTTGTTGTTAAACATTCTTTTTTTTAAAACCTAGCTTTCTAACTTGTTTTATTCTGCCTCTTTAAAAATCCTACCAGTTCCCCTGGGTACCTGCTTTAAACTGAGCACTGTTAAAGCATGATGTCCCCAGCACATACAGATGAGAAAGTCGCTTCTCCTTTGTGTATGTGTAATCTGTTTCACCTAATCCCGCCCAACTGCAGGGACTCAACTTTTTTTTTTTTTAAATAAAGATGTATTGGGATATGTAATTCTATATGCTGTAATATAATGCCCTTTTAAAGCAAGTGTCATAAGTAATGACTAGGGTATTACCAAACCATTGCATCTATAGTTTTGGTTCATAATATGGCATACCTGTGGTTGAACTGGTGCCCAGGGATGACTGCAGGGGTAAGGGGTAAGGAATAGCTTTCATTTCAAAATCCAAATGTAAATGACCACATCAGGCAACAACACTAATGTGAAGTCTATGGTACCATCTATCTAGGTCAGGGAGGATAGAGGCATTGTACTTGGCAATCTGTTGCTTTTAACAAGATGGCACCCGAATTGCACCTTCTTTTGGTCTGAGTCTAAATGGAAGCTGCAGCAGGACTTTCACATATGAGCAGAATGTCTGGAAAAGGGACTTGAACAACCCAGCTCTCACGGTACTTTTGCTTCTCCACTGCCTATAAAACATTATGTACTACAGTCTCTGAACTATAAACATGCAGCTGAGTAGCAGAATTAAGAATGTGTCTACTGTTGACTTGTGCAAGTAATGAAAAAAAAAAGGTTTTATTATGCCCCTTGTTCCAATGACTCACTAAGAGACATTGCCACACAAGACTTTTTCAATTCTATGTTCTTGACAATAATTTTAACTGTCAGCCACAATTGTTTGTAAGAGGTCAGCTGATGGGGGCATCACTGCTGAAGGAAAGCCCTGGAGAACCCAGTCAAGGTCTGTCATCAGAGATAAAACAGCTATATTTATTCACTTCCATTACTTACAATAGGATCTATGCATTGAGAGATAGACGTTTAATACTAATATATGTATTCCTAGTTATGATTTACAAAGGTGCCACATACTGTTTAAACCGGTTATGACACTAACAAGCAACCAATTTTTGAGCAGGCTTGGCATATAACTAATCCTGTAAGGCTGTAAAATACACCCTTTTAAAAGTCAGTTGTTGCAGGAGATGTACATAGGATTCACATCCTCATCCATAAGTAAGATCTGATTGGTTCATTTCTCTACATGTAACATGAAATCAGCCCTATTCTTCCCTCCTGCCTGGTGGTATTTTGTTTTCTGTGCACAACAGGAATTCATGATAGGAAGTCAGCCAGTTTTAATTACTACAAATAGAGAAACTATGTGAAATCTCCTTTAGATTTACCAAATTTATATAATAGGAGGAAACACCTATCTAGCCAATCACTCCATATCCAATAAGGCAGGCCCTTGCACTACATAATTGATAGCAGATCTAAAGGAGATTGTACAAGCAGATTGTATAATGTCTGGCCACCTTTATACACCTAAAATTCAGTGCCATTAATTGTTAACAACACACCAAACACAGAAGCAAACACACATTTTGGAATGTGAAAAAACGAGTGGCAAATGCTGCAAAAAGCATAGTAAAAAACATGCAACCCACAAAACATGTCCCATAAGCCATATAAAGCACAGCTCATTTAAATCAACGGAGTTCCCTATGCGTGTCACAGGAAAAACAAGTTACAAAATGTGCGCTCCCACTATGCTAGAATGTGAATGGGGGAAAAAAAAAGATGCTGGATGAGTAGAGGACTTCCCATTGAGAAATCAGTGTGAGAAGGAAGTTGAGACAAACAGTAAAGTATTCAAAGAGAAATAAGCTATGAAGTGGGATTGTTTTATAGGAACTGAGGATTGATCGTTGGGAGATCGTAGCAGAGATGGAAGCACGGAGATGATGATGACATATTAAGGCTTACTTTTATCTGTCCTCTGGTGAGTTTAAACCCCTAAGGGGGCTGTGTGAAGCACAGGGTGAAGGTTTTCGGTGATTGGTGCACTCGCTGTTTAATGTGATCTACAGATTCAACTGTTTCCACCATTCTCACAAACTTTAATGTCATCTTCTGCCGTTTTGCTATGATTGCTTGTTTGTCTAGGACCACTAATTTGTATATGCGTTTATTGCAACATATTCATTTAAAGTGACAACATTTCTTGTTGTGTAGCGCTACTTTGATTTAATCATCTTTTAATTACTTTTAAGTGTTTTTAAAAAATAGGTTTAAATCATCTGTCTTGAATGTTTTATTTTTAAAAGTGGCTGCTGAACTTTACTTAACCATTACATAATTTATGAATATATTTACCTGATTTACTTTTAGAATTTACACCTTTAGCGCTAAGGTGGGAAGAAGTAGGTTGCGGCATAAGTGTGTCTTCCCCTAGTGTAGATATGTAATTCTTTATTGAAAAAATCCACATAAACACTGGAAGCTAGTAAAAATGTGCATATAACAAACCTCCACTACATACAATATAAATAGAAAACGTTGTCTAAGGACACAGATGGCCACCACAAGCAGACAAACACTCCTCACAGATATCACGAATTGCTAATCCTCATAGAGAAATCCCAGTGTGGACATGGATGGATGTAGTCTCAGTGCAATTCGCTCAGTATCTCATGGATACCACACATTGAGCATTTATCCTATCCTATCCACAACTGAGTTAGATAAACTATATTTATGAGCAGTTCACAGATTTGAAAATGAATGATGCATGAATAGCAGATGTAATGATGAAATAGGAGTACGGTTTCCTAATAGTATAAATTGAGCATAGATGGACACAACAGGAGTGTTCAGGGTTCCTCCAGGTAGTAGGGTATACAGTAAATGTCCAGGTTGTCAGTTACAGGTGGGGATGGGCTGCTGAATCTCTAGGGGTCAGGTGAGTGTGTGTATGTATATACACTTCCCAGCTGGGAAAAAAAGGAATCAATACAGCTCACCGATCTCCCAAAGTCCAACTCGTCCACAGCATCAAAGCAGTCAGACCGACATTCCACCCGTTTCCAGGGAAGATGGGAACCACAGAGGATAAAGTGAGACCTCTGTTCGCCACTCCATGTGTCCCATAGGTGTCTAGTGCTGTTGGTGTTCAGTGTCTTGGTACCTGCATGTATCTGTAGTACTCCCGTATCTTTTCAATGCGGGAATGCAGAGGGGGATTGTCCGCTAGTGGGTGATCTGTGCCATCATTGCAGAAAGCATGATGGTGTCATACTGACGCATTTTACTCGTGACTTGAGTTTCTTCAGAGCATGCGCAGACATCTGGTAAGTATCCTTAAATATCTCATGCAAAGTACGGCATATGGTGTCTCCACAGGGTTCAACAAACGTTGACTTCCGGTTACTCCGCCAGTCACACAGTAACAACAGTAAGAATGGCCTGCCATGGAGTGCAGCAGAGCTCCAAACAAATCATAAAGTATGAATAGATAAAGATAATAAAAGTAATAAGGAGAAAAAAATTATTATAAATATAAATAAAAAATAAATAATAAAAAATATAAATATATAAGAAAATATGAAAAAATTTGAAAAACTGAATAAAAATTAAATGAATAATAAAGTATTGGAAGAACAGAAAGACATTGAAATCCCCCACCACACCATAGTAAATCCTTGGTTAGGTAAAGATTAGGGTTACTACTAGAATAAATGTAATGGCAGAGTAGAGAGTACCGCTAGATGTAGAAGAAAAAAAAAAGAAAAAGAATAAGAAAAAGAAAAGGGAGCAGAAGCCAAATATGAATCCTTGGTGATGGTTGACTCTAGTAAGTATATAGTTAAACTTAGAGAATATCTTTGTTTAAACTCAATTGGTCTTAGTTGGGGAGAGGGATTGGCAGGACCAGACAGGTAGTAGGCCCTAGGGTTCAAGAAACACAGACAGATATCATTCATTGTTGAGCCCAAGGGGCTGCATACTATTTAAATTAAAGATACACATTTTTTTCGTTTTGATAAAAAATTCTGTCAAAATGACCTCTCCTAAGGGTAAATTAAGTTGTTAATGCCCTTAAAAGAGATCCCCTTAGGATCACTATCATGAAAATTAATAAAGTGAAGGACGATAGGACGCTCATCATATTTCTTGAGAATACTCTGGATGTGTTCACCAACCCTGATTTTCAACTGTCTTTTTTTTTTATAAATTCTTTCTTTTCATTTCACAGGTGCATATTTGTAC
This sequence comes from Lithobates sylvaticus, assembly GCA_028564925.1. Classification (NCBI taxonomy): domain Eukaryota; kingdom Metazoa; phylum Chordata; class Amphibia; order Anura; family Ranidae; genus Lithobates; species Lithobates sylvaticus. The sequence continues at coordinate 131,643,300 of CM053030.1, read as the reverse complement.
ATCTTAACAATCATATTTACCTCATTAACATCTTCCCTTTCTATTTTAAATCAAAATATGATCACTAATACTCCTCTGTATTGTCTTCAAGTTTGACACTAAAGCCCCATACACACGGTCGGACTTTTTCATCAATTTGGTCCGATCGGACAAGGTTGTTGAAAAATCAGACCGTGTGTATGCACCATCGGACAGTGTTCGTCGGTTTGTCCGTCGGACAAAGTCTTATCTCCTGCTGGAAAGATTTCCCGTCAACCCGGTCCGATCACACCAAATCCGAGCGTGTGTACGCTTGTCCGACGGACAAAGTGCTACGCATGCTCAGAAGAAATTCTGTGACGGAAGCGCTCGGTCAGGTAAAACTACCTTTCCTAATCGACACAGCACATTCGTCACGCTGCAATGTTAAAATGTCTTTAATGCAGCGCATTCTCTTTTTCTTTACAATGCAACAAGAATGACATCTTTTAGCTGCTCCTATTCACCCGCACTTCTCACAAACTTATTTCTTTATTACTTTGCAGCATTTATACACTACATGTTTATTTTTACTCAGATCGTAATACAATCTTTCTTATTTTTTTACCCAGATTTTTTTTTTTTTTGGGGGAATACATATTTGAAGGAGATTTTTTTTGTTTTTTGGAGGGGGTTTGTATGTCTCAACTTAGCAAAACCACATTATTAACATTTGTATTTCTTGCTTACATTTACTAGGAGTTTGTTGGTTGTTGGTGCCCCTTGTTAATTCTACTTTAGGATTAGTGAAATGTACCTGCCTACTCAAAGAAAAACTGTCATTGTAGAAAAGTAAAACACAATAGTCAATGATTATTTCAAATCAAAAAAACATTTATTTAGGTCTCAGCAACAGACCAAAGAGGAACGCAGCCATGGTGAAACTTGGGGAATTTGCAAAGCCTTGGACACCCATGGCAACCATCATTTTACATACTTAAACAATTGGGGGCATGAAGACTACCTATCTAAATAATAAGGGAGCGCAATCTGGTCCTGAAGTCCAAAACATCCGGAACTGCAGCAGATGCCATCTAGGTCCCCAGACTCTGGTACTACGAGAGGCTCCATCTTCTCTCAGACCAGACTGAATCAAGGTCATCACTCTCTTGTCTTCCTTGTACGCTTCCTTCCACGCCGTGGTGCTGGTGCTGGTGCTGGTGGGGTGGCAGAAGGAGGAGGAGGAGGCGGAGCAAGGTCACTCTCGCAAACATGTGTGAGGGGAGTCATCTCCCCAGCCATCCCCTCATTTAGTATTTTGAGGATGACCTCCTCACACATGCTGCGTTGCCCCGCCTCCATACCCATAAATTTACTTGTAACCAAGGAGGCAAAGGCCTCCTCGTAGGTGGGTGTGGCATAGAGGGAGGCTGAGGCATCTTTTATCAGCTGGAGCGCTGACTCTCCCACCTCCCCCATGTTTTTCGCCCTTCTGTAGGGAAGGCGGAGGGGAGAGACTTGGGAGACAGTCAGGCTCCTACGCCTACCCCCCTGTTGGCTGCCACTACCCCCTGCCTCCTCCTGACTGCCACCTTCCACAGCCACCTCCTGGCTGAGGTCTTCCTGTGTATGAAAAAGGGACATAGTTTCAGTTATTTGTTCATCAAACACACACAATTCTCATCTAGTGACTGTTGCAAAATGTTTTCAAATACAAAACCATACAATTCTCAGCCCTGCAGTTTAGATTCTTCCAAAAAATGTCTCCCACACCACTGTCTGTTGATATGTCAATCACGTTAGGAAATAAGCAATTGGGGATCCTGAATTAACTGAACATCATTCATTATTCAACAAACTGGTTCCAAAACTACTATACCTGGAACAAGCTGGGCACCTGCACATATTCCTGACTGGAAGGCCCAGGTTGCTCCTCGGAAGCCTCATCAGGGGTGGCGTGCGTGGAAGGACGCGTGCAAGGAAGAGTCGAGAGTGACTTCCTGACAGTAGCCTGGTCTTTGAGAAAGTGGAGCCTGTCATAGTACCAGAGCGTGGGGACATGGACATCAGCTGCTGCAGCTCCAGGTGCTTGTGACTTCAGGACCTTATTGCGCTCCCGGAAATAGGTAGTCTTCATGTTGGTGATCTTCACTTTTAAGTTTGCGACGGTTGCCATGGGCAGGGTAGGCTTTACAAATGCCACCAGTTTCAGCAGGGCTGCGTACCTCTTTGGTCTGTTGCTATAATCCCTGTGTTTTGCCTGCCATAAGAGGGGGAATTGCCGGTATTTATCAATGAAGTGTGGGAGAAAGCTCACGTTGTAGAACGCCTCCATCACCTCTGCAAGACACAACGCCACACAAAACAATATAAATAATGTCAGCCTAAACTCTCCTAATCTTCTCCATAAAGAAGCCTCAAGTTCTAATCAGTCTAGGCTAGTTATGTACCAACGTCAAATTGTACCTTCGTTTGTAGCGATCGTCTCGTGCGTGAGCTTTCTCTCCCCTCGTCTCCCAGATCGTGGCTACGACACAGGCGTGTGACGTTTTATATACAGTGTGCATGCGTCAAACTCCGCCCGCCCCTGACGATCTTTCTCGTCTATTCCCCACCCCTTCTCTTTACGGCGCAGTGGGGAGAGCACATGGCGGGGACACAGCAGGTGCGCCCCAAATATCCCCCCAACGAGGAGGTGGACGAGGAAAGTCCGGAGGCACAAACGTCCCGATCCCGGAGCCTGAAATTCAAGGCCTCCAATATGTCATTTGGAGAAATGTTGGAGATGGTGGACATATTAAAGAGGAGCGACTATGATGGGAAGTATGGGCCTTACCTCAACCCCAATGTCCGCAAGGCCAAGATCATGTCTAAAGTTGTGAGAAGGCTGTACAATCATTTTGGGGTACAACGATCCAAGGAGCAACTGAGGAAACGCTGGTCAGACCTGAAACTGAGGGAGGCCGATCAGTACAGAAAGATCAAGAGAATTCTTCAAAAAAGTAAGTAGTTGTGTTTTGTGTTTGATTTCTTGCTTGCATACTGCTCCATGTGGTTTGATTTTTACAAAGTTGTACATTCCAAAATGGCCACTTTCATGTTCGTCTGTGCATTCGATCGTACTCAGCCTCGATCTTTCTGCCACTGTCATGGTCGTGTGTGTGTGTGTCCATTCGATCGTACGCAACCTCGATCGTGCGGCCACTTATAATACGATGTTTGGTGTTTTTTTTTGGGGGAAAGGAAGTTTGTTCTCCCTAGAAATGTCATCCAGAATGTAAAGCCAATTTTTTCAATGTAAAGGAGAGGTCACCCAGTAGCTGTTTACCCATCTGGACTCGAGAGCACTAGTGCTGGGACACCCAAACCCCTTTTTATTAGGCTTTTCCACACATGTGCTCCAGTGGATACTAGAGGGGGGTCTCCATCACACAAACTTCTACCAAAAAGCTAGTCAGTTTAGCACCTTTACAAAGTGACTACATTCATGTAGTTGACATTTGTAACTGGCCAAACTAAAATAGTGTCCGTCACTTTCAAGCAATGTTTGTCATTTCCTATTTCTGCCCTCAATAGTTTGTGTTGCTAAATCTTCCTTTTGGACATTCTCATAGGGGAGCGAAAACTTGGGCCGTCTGAGGAAACCCCCAAACCAACACCTCCCAAAAAAGGGGAAAGAGCAGAAGCAGAGGAGGAGGAGGAGGAGGAGGAAGGAGAGATCATCGAACTTGGAGAAATTGTCACCACAACAGGTGAGTGTGGGAGAACACAGCTACTGGTAAGCTAATCCATGTATGGCTGCCTCATTTCCAACACCCCATTTTTGTTTGTTTGTGGTTTTTAGGTGACGTGGATGTTGTGGAAGAAAAATCGCACTTTACCACAGAGAGTGCCCACGTACTCATCGGAGAGATAATGGTCTGCAATCGAGATCTAGATTACATAAAGCAAAACATCAATGATGTTCAACAAAAATTGAAGAACATCATGGATGTTTTAGGAAAAATATGAAAACGCACCAAGTAATTAACACACATTTGTGCCAGCTTCTGAACACATTTGCAACTTAAAAACTGTCTGAAATTTGGAACATGCACACATTGTGTCCACATGTGCTAGCTCCCACCATGGTGGATGAATGGCAACGTTTTTTTTGGGGGTGCAAACACATTACGAACTACGAAAGTGGTTGTGGTTAAGGGGTTGCACCCCCAAAAAACGTCCATTCATCCCCATGATGGAAAATGGCACTTTTGAAGCTTCTAGGCATGTGTTTTACCATCTAATGACCATTTTCAGTCCCAAATTGTGTGCATGTTCCAAATTTCCACTTTTCGGGGGTGACCCCCCCATGTGATGAAGGCAAGATCAAACACACTTTGAACATATAGTCATGTCTGATCTTGTCTTCACTTTACAAAGTTGAACTTTCCAAGTTCCTAGGTTCTGTTTTGCTCCATGCCTGGTTTTACCAATTGCGGAATGTTTGTAAACAATGTTGTAAATAACCAAGATGTTGTCAGTTTTGGCGTGAAGATTGTAAACGCACTTGTGAATGTTTTCCTAGTAAACTTTTATTTTTCTAAATGTGTGGCTTCCTTATTTAAAAAACACAATGCATTATGTATGTAAAATGAAAAGGATATGGGGGGCAATGGGTGTTATTTACTAAAGGCAAATCCACTTTGCACTCCAATTTTCTTTCCCGGGGAACTTTTTCAATGCACTTGTAGAGCATAGCGGATTTGACTTCTGTAAATGACACCCACAGTGCTTTGTACGAAAACATGGAGCACAGCATTTTGGAGAATACACACATGTCAGACCTGGTGATGAAAAGGAGTATTTTGGGTGTCAGTTATGCAGTACAAACCTTCTCTAGACCAAAGATTAGGTAGCAAACACACAACATGAGAATAATCTTTTTGGGAAGAAGAGACTGTTACCTCCTTTTGCCCAGAAAGTGCATTCCCACTGTCGAAGGCAAAGGGAAAAAATGTCAAAGTAAAATAAGCTAAAAAGAAGACTGAAATGACATGAAATCATAGGTTGGTTAAAATATCAGATTTATTAAAAAATGCCTCTCACACATCGTCAGGCAGAGCAATGGCCCCCCTACCCACAAAGTACTGCATATATTGGTCCCGGACCACACGGGCATTTAGAGGGGGCAAGCCTGGACGTGCCACTCGAAGGGCTGTGAGTTCGGCATTTGGAGGGCCCTCCACATCTGGGCCAACGGGCACCACATAGTTCCTGTTATGTCTTTTGAGGAAGTTGTGCAATATGCAACAGGCAAGAACTATGTGGTTCAGTTTGTATTCCGCCAAGTTAAATGCCGTCAGGATGCCAAAAGCGTTCTCCACAACTCTTCTGGCTCTGGACAGCCTGTAGTTGAAGACCCTCTGGTCCGGGGTGAGGGTCCTCATTGGGAACGGCCTCATCACATGGGGAGTCAACGCAAACGCTTCATCTGCGACAAAGACGAAGGGGAGTCCTTCGGCATTCTCCTCTGGAGGTGGCAAGCACAGACTGCCACTTTGGAGACGCCAGTAGAACTCCGTGTGCGTAATGGCCCCACCATCCGATATCCGGCCGTTCATCCCCACGTCCACATACATAAACTCGTATGTTGCCGACACCACCGCCAACATCACTACACTATTAAACCCTTTATAATTATAATAGTAGGACCCCGAGTTGGGCGGTGGGACGATGCGGACGTGTTTCCCATCAATTGCCCCTCCGCAGTTAGGAAAGTCCCAACGGCTGGCAAAGTGGGAGGCCACAGTCTGCCATTCCTGTGGCGTGGAAGGGAACTGTGGAGTGAAACAAGAAAAAAAAATTAGTCA